>JAOBRD020538964.1:598-16710 GCA_027575215.2 Hydrozoanthus sils | reverse complement strand
GCTTAATTTTTTACTTTTTGGATTAAAACTGTTGTCATCTGTGAACTCAAAATTTGAATAACCAAAGAAAATTTCCACGTCTAAGTATGCTTTTTAATCAAAAAAGGATTGGAATGTAAATTTTGACCGAGTAGTCCGGGGAATGGTAACCTGTTACGTAGCAGCAGTGAGTTATGTGCTTTTTGTTTAAAAAATTTCGTTTCAGTTGAAAAATGTCAAAATTTTTATTTCAAACAATTTTCAAGGGAATAATTCATTGACTAAAGTTATAACAATGTGACTATTGTATATAGCCAGAATTGAATTTTTTGAGATAAAAAAGATTGTCTCTGCTTCATGCCTCGTTTTACGTCATATGCCTCCTGCTACGTCATCATTGCACGTTTCAAGTCTAAAAAATGCAACAGGAACGGCGAGAAAAGGTTTTATTTTCGAAAATTATTATTATTAAAGGGTTCTACTTTTCATCTGGAACTTAAAAAAATAAGCTTGATAGGGACTTTAAAGCCGTGAGGTAGTTTAAAAAAGTCTTCAGTAACAGTTTCAATTACGCGCACAAGATTGAAATCTGACCTAATTTTAAAAAAAAAGCGCAAATCATTTCCCGGCCGAGAATGCATGTTTCCAACCCTTCCCCCTATATTAGTTTTCGCTAGGTCAATTCACTCTAACTCCCCCCATCTCCTTACCCCAATCACCGCCGCCGCCACCACCCCTTCCCCCTTCCCTCGCGCGGTGGTTGCCTACATGTGTTTTAGCTTGCATGTAGGCTCGTCTTTATTTCGCAAATGGTATAATAAAATATGTTTTATAAGCAAGGAGCTATTAACTCGCTTGTTATTATATATCATTATAATATATTATATTTATCAGCTGCACAAGACAACTTACAGGCACCAAAGGAAAATCCTCGAGACAAGCAAGGCGCCGTCTACGAGAGACAACTATAACTGCAGAAAAAACGACGACTGCCCTCGCTAGAAAACAAATACCTGGCTTCAAGCATCATCTACAATGCTAAACGTAATGCCGGACTGACAGAAGGAACATTTAAACAACGGCATACGCGACACAAATATTCTTTTCGGAACAAAAATCACGCAGGCAGCATTGAACTATCGAAATATATCGACTCTCAAGAACATCAACATCGACTTTACGCGGCAATGAAAGAATGTAGCGACTGTCCCTGTCTATGCCAACTGTGCCTTGAACAAAAGATCTGAACTTATATCCAAATATGGAGAACAAAAGAAACTATATCTCTCGAGATCATAAAAAGAAACAGTAGAGACCTAACTAGTTAGCTATTTATTGCTGCGAGCGAGCGAAGCGGAGTAGAGTTTGTCACGAGTATATAGCCTCGAATAGCCGGCTCCCATCTCGATTTTTAGTTCGGTAGCCTGAATAGCTGGCGGCTGACGGGCTGGCAGGCGATAGATGATTTTGTAAACACGTGGCACATCATGCTTTTGTTTGCAACTTGGGGATGTCACGAGAAAGAAAGGTTGTCTTCCTCTCGACACTCCCGTCGCAAAACAATGATCACTTTGATGAATAGAAATGAGTAACCCCGCAAATATAACAACTAAATTAGAGTTTAACATTGAATCTACCTCGCTTTTGTCGCAGAACCCAGTAAACCATTACAAAACAAATGAAAGCAAATGTTTTTAGCTCGCAGCACTTCACTTTCTATTAGAAACAGCTAATCCTTGTTGTATATAAGAAGGTATGTTTTTCATTTAATAAAATCTGACGAGCTAATACACACGAAACTCAGAATTACAGAGAATGGATGCGTCCTCTTTTTACCTAGTTGTATACCTCGCTCTGCTATCATAGTATTGAGCACTTTGCAACACGTTCGACTAACATTTCTATATACATATAAGATTTTTAAAAACTGATTCAGTACTTCCCTTCTAGCTCAGACGGCAGTCGGGTGCAGATCTTTTTAATTGGTGCAATATAGCAACGCACGAGTTCCACCAACCGTAAACCCAAAATTATTTTGTATAAAGATCTTCTAAAGAACCCATAAAACTACTGTGCATTTAAAATAACCAGTGTGCAGTCGGCCTTAACATTCATTATTTAATTAGATATTAGAAATAAAAGTATTTGATGGATGATGCTGGTTTTGATTCAACAAGTAATCAGAAGCATTGCCCTTTCGGACCGCTAAAGATCAATCATAAATATCGTGTATTTTGGCCGTGTTTCTGGCACGTAATATGATAAAAAAAATGTCTGTATTACCCCCTAGTTTCTTTCTACTGAGGAGCGAAGCGAAACGGAAATAGGAAAAACCGATTGGCGACTCTCGTTTGTAATTGTACATATATTCATGCTATATTTATACACGGTACCTGAAAGGTAACCAAGCTTTTACATGAAACAGAGGCAAAGGTCATCCTGGCTCAGTTAGAGAAAAGTGGAAACGGTTATCATAAGAAAAAACTTATTAGCATGTCTAAAACTGTGTCAGGATAACCTTCGCCGTGTTTGAGTCTGATTTCAAAAAAAGCCGAGTTATTCACTTTGGCGGAAAAAGCGATGGCGAATTAGTCGTCACCGACGGCGTTTAGTGGTAATGATCGGGCCACGCGCTTAGGTGAAGCGTCAAGCTCAAACATTTCCCTGATTAATAAAAGTTCCATAATAGAAATACTTCTTATTTTAGGCAAAATCAGCTGAAACAAAGTGTAGCGAACGTACTTTTTCTCAGCTCCAAAACATCTCTTTCCGAAATGATCGGCTATTATGCATCTAGTAAACCCTTTCACTGTTTTGTCGAAATTCTAACAAGACCAATACGCAAAAATATGTCGCTGCTAGTTGAACGAGTGCTTTAAAATTAGTAAATCTGCCTAACTCGGGGTTTATATGTGTAAAGATATTAAAAATACAGCCATGCCAAATCACCAATTTTTACAAAGAAACGTATGTTGGGCCCGGGACAAGTTCATGCAAGTGATGTCCCCCAACGTACAAATGCCTGTAAAGTTTCGCAATTTCATGGAGCTGTATTATCGCGAATTTTTGGCCTATCGCCATCAAACATGGTAGATGTTGTAATTTTTTGCAGCTCTTTCCATTGATTTCGATTCATTTTTTCTACCTTGTATTTAAAAAAGGTAACGTGTGCGTGACATAAACCGTGAAAGGGCTTATACTACAACACACTCAGGCTCGTCGGAACGAAATTGATATTGCATAGCATAGAAGCGCAGTCATTTTTAAAAGCAAAATTATTCTAACATAGAAACTATGAATGGCGAGAAATCATCGGGGGGCGTGCTAAGCTCATATGAACTTAGAAAACCCGACTTCAACAGTCTTTTCAGCGCGGCGTCACAATAGCATGACAAGATGACCCATGTTACACGGCTTTAGCTCGAGCTAATCGAAGTTTGTTTTAGACGCCATGCTTAACACGTGCTAGAGTCGAACTAGCTTAGCACGTTTGAAACGGGCCGTTGATTGTAAAATTGTATTTTACACTAAGCCCCAAAGAATATACCTCAGGAAAAAACTAAAGTAGTACGGCGCAATTGGTCTGATCAGCGCATCAAGTTGAGGTCTTAAGAGAACCTGTTAATACGGCCTGGGAGAGCACTGAATAAATAACGAGCAGCGGTTAGATCAGTTTCTGACTCTGATTTTGATTTGCGGTTCAATGCGGTAACTTTCTTGTTAGAGCTTATTTACTCTTCAACCACCTTAGAAATATGCATGCAATGTATCTTAATTTTCTCTGTGTAACTCATCATGCTGTGCAGTGGACTTGCAGTTTGTTCTTTGATTAATTTCGGACAGGCCAAGAAAATAAACGGATCGGCTAAAGAATATTTAAGTCCTTTGTCAAGCTCTCTCTCCATTTTTCGTGGACTTAAGTGGATTAAATCTTTAAAATCCCCCTCGGCAATACATTAACTAAAAGCTATCTTTACGATAAATTTTTCCCCGATCGCAACAGATTGGCTGCACGCGGGAGTTTAAAAAAAACACAATTCAGCTGATTAACTTGCAAGGCTGTTTGATTGTTTACTGTTTATTCAATATGATTCAAGTCTTATTTCAGAAATAAAAACATCCAGAAAGTAGGCATTCGAAGCTTTGCTAACACGCGCGTTCATTCATCGTATCGTTTGAATGTTGTTTCAAGGTATAACTCAAGATATACTTAACTCTAACATACCAGTTTCACAGAAAAGCCGTCTTTTGAATTTTAAACACTTTTTGTAATGATTTGGTTTTTTTGTTTAATGTCTTATCGGCGTTTTCCTGACCCAAAATTGAATCTGCCAGGGGGAGGATACGCTCTGAATCTCTTCCGTAAATACCAAGCACTTCTCTTGAACGGCGCCTCTGCATTGCGGTCAAGGGGATGAGGGCCTGGCTCTAGCAGCTTGGTGACGTCATCTTTGTGGGTTCTCACGGAAACAAGGCTCAAAAGTAGCAATAAGCCCGCCAACAATGCAGTACAACCACACATACGCATCTTGTTCTTGTCTTTTTGCCCTATATACTTGAGAGGAGAAAATAGGCCATTAAACTGATTATGTCCGGATAGATGAGAACGGTTAATACTTACTACTACTGGGGCCTCTTTACATGGAACGGGTTGTATTTTGCCTTTTCGTTTACATCTGAAGTAGGCGGGCAATCCCGGCTTGCCGAGTTTCCCATCTCGGCAAGTCGGGGCACCCGGCAAGCCGAAACAACTTTAGTGCATGTAAAGGCATACAGCCGAGATATCTCGGACAGGCGGGACAGGATTTGACATTTGTGACACACTCCGCCGTAACGTAAACTATTCAGGCTTTATTCAGCAAACATAGCAAGATATTCAGCGAACAATGCAAGATAGCGAAAAGGGGAAGGATTTCTGTTTCAAATCTTACAGAAATGGAGAAAATTGCTGCGTTCAACGAACGCAGGAAGTCACCAAAAATAATCCACGTTGAACTTGTCTCGGCCAGGCGGGATGAAATTTTTGCGTGTAAAAGCCAGCTTATTATCGTCCCATGTAAAGAGGCCCTTAGTTCTGAGGAGAAGTAAGCAAATAATCCGTTTTTCTCCAATATGTAACAATTTGGCGCCGCCCCGGTATATTTACAAATTTCATATATGGAATATCATAAGTGGCCACTTTTCATTAACTCTTATTAGTGACTGAGCCACTAAGCACTTTGTTATTTAAGGAAAACTGCTTTGAAATTTATTCTTAACATGAACTCTGAACACTCTTTCTTGAGTTGTTTTAAAAAATACTGTAGTGATTATAATTATTTTTTAGTAATTGCAGATGATATAACGTTCTTACAACCTGTCGTTATTTACCATTGCGAGTCATTGGGAATACATTGTGTAGCTAAACAAGATTCTTTGCAGCAACATGATTATTAATTTCATTTGCTATTAAAAATTCTTAAATTAACACGAGATTTACCGGGCGGTGCTGTCCGTCAAAAAAACCGTCCTTGGACTTAGCTTTTGTTGAAATTCTTCTTAGGTACAAGATCACTTACCTTAAACTAAAAGTACACTCTTAAATTGCAGTTGACGTTTCTCTTAGTCTTATAGTTATAATTCTTGAAACTATTTTAATTAAAGTTGTCTAATTTGAAAAGCGAAATAACCTTTGTTGCTGCTGAGCGCGGTAAAAGGCCTCAACGCGTGATTTAAACATCCAAGAAAACGTCCCGAGCAAACCGCTACACTCAAGATTTTTCTACTACTATTTCTTTAAGTACCATTACTAAAATGCACACGTTATTTTACGCGTTAGATGCAATCATTAGAAAATTGGCGCCTGTACTTTAAGCCACAAGCTAAAAAGTGTTAATGTCTGAACTTACCTCGCGGTTCACCGATTGTTTGTTGAACACTCAGTCAGATAAAAGTTCCAATTCGCTTTGATAATTTCACTGCCGGACGATGAATTTATGTGTTCTGCACAGCTTCAAACTTGGATCTTAATTAATACGTCATTCCTTGAAACAAACAAAAGTAATTTCCTATCTTGTTTTGTACGAGACAGTATTTCGTCTTTCTTCCGTGTGCTGTGACAATTTACCGGCACATTTCAAGATAATTCTATGCCGATGGAAAAAATTAAAGCTTTAGGAACCAAATGTTCCTTTGCGGGTTTTTTGTGTGTCATCAGATACAATAGCTTTTGTTTTCCTTTTCCGAAAAAAATTTTGTCTTAAAGTGCCCCCCTATTTAAATATTTGCAACCCTTGATAAATCAGTTCCGTTTGCAAATTTGTTCTTTTGCTGCGATTTGTTGAGGTCGACTACTGCGACAATCTTAGTTTCATAAAACCCATTTAGATATATAGCCTTTGTTTTATTTTAGTCAAATTAGTCTGAGCAGTTATAATATCAGTAATTAGAAGATATCTAAACAATTTTCAATAAACGATAATCTTCCTACAGAGCAATAGATCGCAAGGTGAAATTAACAAATCCATGCACATGCTCCAAAATTCACAATATCCGTGAAAAATTAAAAATATTACTCACTTCCCACGTCTAATTCTATCTTCAAAACGATAGTGATGCCCCAATTAGTATCATTCTGACAATTACTTTGATATTTTAAACAATTCGTTTTCCTCTCAAAATAAGAAGCCTATAACTCTCTCCTAATGAAATCAAGTTAAGAAAAAAACGTTTGTTTTCAACCAATATCTCAGTACACATGGCAAACCATTTAGTCAAGGTTATCAGTTTATTTTCTGAAATTTTACAAACCTTCATCAGAACTTTGGGCTTAGGGCAATTTTCTAGTGATACTGGGCTACTGTTTCAAAACATTTAGCTTTTAAAACTTAGAAATTGGTCCGATATCCATCTTGTAATAGAGAGCGGACACAAAACCATTATTAATTTATCGCTAAACAACATCTTAGCTATCAGATTCTTACGATTAATTAGCCAAGAACATCGCCATATGCTTCTTGATTTCGTAACGGTCTGAGTGTGTGTACAAATTCGATCTCATATTCACTCAAACTATCCATTTCATCAAGGAAAATCGAGTCCTTGGGCTTAACTGTCAATTTCGTTTGCACTTTGCATACAAACGACAACGAATAACTTGCTTTGACTCTTTAATTGTGTACAAGGTGTACTGAGTGTGGTGGGAATGTTTTGCGTACACTCAACTTCCAAAACCAAAAAAAGATGTTTACTTGGCATCAACTCAACGCAACCATTAGTAACCGCTCGCAATCGCTGCATGAGTAATACTTTCTAAATTCGTGAAACACACTTAAAAATATTTACAAAATAAGTCAAACATATTTCTCAATTCGTAAATTTTGTTTCCGCGCAATGTTTCCTGCAGCCCCTTTGAACACTGCCACAGTAGGCTGATCGAAGTTTGTAAAACGAACGATATTGACAGAACTTGCTGGGTGCTTTTCAAAAAATCCCAGGCTTGCAGTGAACAAAATGTCTGCACACTTGTCCTTCGGAAAGCCGAATATACCGCTGCTGATGGCAGGCATAGCAACACTACCCAGCTGACGAGCGTGGCAGGCGTACAGCGAGTTCCAGACGGCACTATGAAGGAGTTCTGCTTCGCGCTTCTCGCCGCCCTCCCAGACTGGACCTAGAAAATCAATGTAGGCAAAAATTATATCACAGTCTTAGAGGATGGTTACATGAGACCGGAATGAACCCACACCGGGACGAAGCCAGAACGTTACAACGACATTACATGAGACCGGGACGAACCCCCCCCCCTCCCGGGGGAGGGAGTACTTCGGCGTTAAAAGGGTAGTGGATGACCGTCAGAAAAGTTCCAAAATACCCTAGAAATACCAAGGCATAAAAATTTTCCATCCTAAAAATTATCTCTCGGTTTAAAAATTACCCTAAAAATACCAATTAAAAAATATATAACATTTTTCCCTGGATAGCTAGCAGGTTGGCGCTACGTCCCCTATTGCACCGAACATGATATGCATTAAAAAATGTTTTTGGTTTAGTTTCATGTTCAGTACGCGCATTTGCTAAAAACGGGGCAGCAAGCAGTCTAATAGCTTCGAGTTTTGCAGCCTTGAAAAATACCAGTTTCTTGGTTTAACACAGGATATTCTTTAACAGCCCCTAAAAATACCGGACTGACTATTGTAACCCCTAAAAAATACGACGGTCATACCTACGTACCACCCAAATATAGGAAGTACCCCCCCCCCCCCTCCCGGCGAAAATACGTATAGGATTCTTTCACCGATATATAAATATATATAGTACATACAGCATGTGGTACATTTGCCGCTGAAAAATTTCGCTCGTTCATCAAGTGCAGGACATCTGTTTCTTAATCACTTAATGCTAGTTTTTGCAACGCAGTTATATTTTTTGAGAACACTTCAAACTTTTGCATATGTGTCGGCACAAAAGCTCAAACCGGTCTGAAACAATTTAATCCTTGTAATGACAGATAAAGATGTGAGCAAAAAAACGTACGCGCGCACTTCCCACGAAGTATTCTCTATCTACCGCATACCGCGATAGGAAACAACAAACACGTCTATCTTAGCGTCTTTTTATTGCTGCGGGCAACTAATCCACTGTTAAGGAAATATCAGGAAAGAAGAACAATAGAACAGTATGACGCTAAAATCGATAAAAAGTTTAAGAAGAACCACAAGCCGCCTCAGCTGCAAGTTACTGGTTCCTATAACGAATGACTCTTTAAAAAATGAAAGTATTCTTATTCAGGAAAAGGCCCAAACAAACGCACTTTTAAAAGTAAAACCCTAACAAGCTCAAACAAGCTGTTTTTTAATACAAGCTGTTGGCTCCCAGTACTGTAAAATTAAGAACTTTCTTAGCACTAATATTGCAGATTTGTGGATTCGTTATAAAATAAGCTAAATCCTTTCTCGAGCCTAAGTGGCTCATAGGGCCAGAGCTTATCTCCGGTTTGTGTAGTGTTAAGTGGATGAGAGTCTTTGACTTCCCCTGGATAGGACACTAATCTATGGCAGATTAGCCCCCAGCAGAACTGGTACTCATTTATACAGCTGAGTCTACTGGAACAAAGCCAGGTAAAGTCTCTTGTTCATGGACACAATACAGTGGTTTTACCTGGGCTCGAACTCGCGACCCCAGGATTACGAGTCGAACCGATAACCACTCCGCCACTGCGTTATAAAATAACTTGATATTTTTTACAGATAAATGCAAGTGTCACTCACCGACAGCGTGAATGATGAGTTCACACGGCAGGGTATCTGGCCCTGTAATAGCCACATTTCCTGTCTGAACCGGGCCGTTCTTTTTCAAATACTCATCACTCTCTAACTGAATTTGTGTGCCTCCATTTTTCACAATTGCACCAGCTACCTTTGATAAAATAATAAAAAGAGGGTTTAAGCACATAGCAATGGCAGTTGATTGGTTCTTAAAGCAACAGCTGGGAGAAAAGGCCAGTGAAGCTAAGGGAAGGGGGGGATGGTTGGGTTTTTGTCGATGCTTTCTGTAAAACTAGATTTATGACAAAAATTGGACAATGGCTTTCTTATCTTCAAGTTTTCCAGAAGAGTCCTCTCCTAGTGTCATTAACCATTTATATCAACATCTAACTTCTCCTTACATCACTCATGCAAAATAGGTCTCTCTGTAATGAGAAAAAGGAAACAAATATTTAACAAAGAAAACAAACAACAAAAAGCAAAATTCTCCTAAACTGGTAACAGACTAACAGCAAAAGTGTGGGTTCTAGTTGGGAGAATTTAGCATCATGCCATTTGGTGTATTTGGAACTGAAAGTGTTAATGGTGGGGTCAACACAGGAGTGGCATTTAAAATAACACATTTTAGGAGTGGCCACTATTTACCTGGGGTGAGGATGGGAGGGGGGGAGATGGCAAACTTTTAGAGTGGATTTACCTTAAATAATAACACTCCCCGATAAAGAAGGTTGAAAACAAATTTCTACCCACAAGAAATATGACCCTTCACTAAACAAAACATGACTGAAACATCAAAACAAGTTACTGACCCTTGGTATTAAGCTAGCATTTTGTAACTTTCCTTTCATAGGCAAAAATTAGTTTTTCCTGATTGTTTGTTTAGATTAATGAGTTTGAGTTCATGGGATGTACTTGATTAGTGTTACCACTAGTGCTGTACTTCTAAAAATACACACACCATTAACAGTTTATATAATGATCAGGCCTGTAGTCTGGATTTTTTTAAAGGGAGGTGCATCGAACCAGGAGGCAGACCAAACAAACCCCAAAGGCATGAGTCTCAGGGGGGTCCAGGGGGCATGCTCCCCAAGGAAATTTTAAGTTGTATGAGACTGAAAATAAAATGTAAAACAGGCTAGTGGCAAAAACAGCCTTAAAACTTTGATATTATTCAAACTTATGATCTTCAAAATCAATTTAGAAAAACATAGTGGATGATGTTGCTTTTCCAAATAGTTCATCAACAAAAAAAGCAAATTTTGCTGCCTGTGGGGAGAGGGGTGGTTGCAAGTGCACCCATCAAATCCCCTCCTCTACAGGCCTCCTTCCACTACTTTTTTTTGCTCATTTCTTTCTTTCACAACTTTCTTTCTTTTGCCACTTTTCTTTTATCTTTCATTTGTTTGTTTGTTTGTTTCTTTTCTCTCTCTGGCTTTTTCTCTCCTGATGGTACCAAGTTGATAACTGCATCTAGTAATTATTTGAATGGGCAGTATTTGAAAAAACAATAATTCTAGGAGTCTCAGTGAAAATTGTAAAAGTTGGTCTCTGATATTGAAATGTCTTGCAAGCAGTCAGCCAAATCCAAAGAATTGCATGTGATCCCCCTCTTGACATTTCTAGATAAATGCAATTGTTCCTAGCTATCTAAATAGCAAGCTACAGAAAAGGGAAACCTTTATATGTTTGCAGACCTTCCCCCAGTATAAAATGATAACTCTACCTAGCAGCTCTCCCTCCAAGAAATACTCACCCCTCCTCCATGCTTCAACCATGAATTAGCAGCATTGACTAATGTGTCGACATTCTCCTTCGTTAGGTCATTTTCAACAACTGCACAATTTCATTAAAAAAAAATAATAAGCAATGAAATCTGATTAAACATAATTAACCAACATATTGTTGAGTATTGTCACATATGGCTCAATATTAATGATTTGGAATCACTGGCCTATTAACATTTAGTTGGTTAACTCGAAACTTACTGACCATGAACAAAGTTCACTGGTATAATATTAAAAACAGTAAATATCCTCTTGATATACCTGTACTGTTTCCCTTCTGTTAAAGATTCTGAGTTGCTGGTCCAGCCAGGCCTTTATAAAGCCCCCTTGATCCAAAAGGAGTGGGTCTGAGTGGACCAGCAAATCTCATGGTTTTTAATTTAGGGGGTAAAAAATTGGAGTACATTACACACATTTTCACTGCAGCTCAATGCATTAGTTTATAAACAGCCAAAACTAAAACCAAGGAGAAGAAAATGAGATTTCAGTGGGTGGCAGAGAAAGGATCACTTTATGGGGGAAGGGATTGGTAAATCAAAGACTATTTAAGATGTCAGGAAGGTATTTTTAAAATCTGAGCACCAAGACTTTGGAAAGCAAAGAATAATCCGAGACTGAGACTAAGAATACACCAAACAAATTTCAACCAAAAATTAATAGAGATTTCAAGCTCTGCTGGAAATACAGAGATTGCGAGCCACTAATTTGAGAAAAAATCTGAGACCGAGCAAGACGGAGAAAAAATAAAAAATGCATAATTTGCCAAGAATTAATTCTTTAAGGGACCAGTCACTGCCTCTCCTTTCTTTTCTGTCTCTGTTCCCTTCACCTCTCCCTTGCCTTCCCTCTCACAGGTCTAGATCTGCTGTTTGGCTGGGTCAACTATATAGCAACATAAATGAGATTGATACGACTGTCAAGTTTTTATTTTGACATTTCTAGTTCCCTCTGGAAATAAATGATGGTTATGCAAGCTATAGTGCCTGCAAATACAACAATCTAAATAATTATGCCCTAGTATTTTTACTAAACATATTACAGTAAACTATCTCATGTTGAGAAACATTTTAAAACACTGGCCAAAGCTACATAGTCTGGAGCTGAACTTGAAAAAGTCTCATTTTCAAATGATGTTTTGATCATAATTTTGTTTTATTACTCTTCTTAAAGAAGATTTGACATTTAGAAATTTTAGCAAAATAGTTTTTAAAACCCTTCTGCTGACTTCCCTGAAACAATTCTGAGAAGCTTCCACCTTTGATAACCATAGTATCAGGGACTGTTCACTGCAATTGGCAGTCATTTTGTAATTAAGGTTTTATATACAAGGCATGATTACAAATAGTGGTAAAAAAAAACCAAAAAATAAAAAATAAATCCTCATGAAAAATTTGGTGGTCTTTAGTTGGTCAGCACAAAAATCACTATTATGTCCAGTATTTGTGAAATGATCTATAACACTTATTAACTGACAGTGAGGTCTTTACAGGGAAATCTCTGACCAAAGGCTTAATGTACAGACCAAGGACCAAGGTCTGAGATTTCCCAGTAAAGACTGAGCAAATGAGGTTAATAAGTTAATTATGATCTATATAGTTTTGTCAAGGTTAGTTAAATGGAAGGCAAAATACAATAGAACAGTAAAACTGAAAAAAAGTTTGTAATGCCATCAGCCTCTCAGCAGCCAATCTGATTAGGCTAAATCAACCGAAAGTGATTTTTCGACCAAAATTGCACTTTTGGCGTACTGACCGTGCAGATGTATCAGATATGCCCAGAATTCACATTCGAGATCATTTGAATGGATTTGCAGCTAAATCGACCCAAAAGTTATTTTTCATCCAAAATTGCATTTCTGGCGTACTCATCGTGAACATCGATCAGATAAGCATACAAATCACATTTGCTAACATTTCACCGATTTGGGGCTAATTCAACCCAAAAGTGATTTTTCGGCCAAAATTGCATTTCTGGCGTCTGGCCATATGATAATAATGATCTGAGACTGATCATTTCTCTTTATATGCTTTTTAAGGTCTAGATGCAGTTACATGAGTTGCACGAACCATTGCCGTGTGTAAAAGTCCCTGCAACGGCAAAACTCGTTGTGAGACAAGTTGCAAGCAAGCAGCTGAAGTAGAAGTCGATCTCGAACAGCAAGTCACTACAACATAATGTCCTGATGCACGTTGCAACGGTAAAACTAATTAAGTCACATTATATATTACAGGCAAGTTTCCATCTTTTGATGTTCAAAAAGGCAGTGCCAGCTTGAGCAAGACAAGTTGCTTGATCCACTGCTGCATGTTACGGCCTCAGCGGCCTAAATCCTTGACTAGTTTGAGCTGAGGTCCAACTGATTGCGACAAGCTGCCACGTAAAATTTGCCTCGATTAACGTAACCTTTAGAATTTTAATTTTTAATATGTTTTGCTCTGATCGAGCACTCGGCCGACTAAGTGACCAATCAATCCTAACCTTGAATTTCCTTTGTTTTCCCTTTCGTCTCTTCGGATATAAACAGCTTAGCATGAAGTATTCCCTGTCATAAACAGAAATTGGCTTAAGGTAACGAAACTAAATACGGTAAACAAAGTATAATTTATCTATTTCACTACTTTATTATATAGTTACTGAGTCCTGACCTTGTTTGCTGCTGCAGGGCCAGCGATTGCTAAACCCAACTTTCCTGACAAAAACGAAAAAGCGAATTTGCTTGTACGGCTTGCAACTCTACAGGACGGCATTACAGCGACATGTTATGATTCGTACGCCTGGTTGCTTTTCTGTGTGCCACGGTGAGGGAGACTGGTATCTAAAAAAAGAAACAAAAAAAATAGAAAGAAAGAAAGAACGAACATGAAACTGTGAATTTATTTTCTACCTTTTCTCCTATTTCTGGTGCTCCCACCTATTCCACTTATTATTACTTTAAACAACGTCTGATTTTACGGTCCGCGGTTTTCCGTAACTACATAACGTGCATTATTTTAGCAGTGTAATTCGATATCTCAGCACTCGTTTAAAACAGCTTTGCATGACTGAGCGCAGCTTTCCTGGCAACCTGGTTTAGTTGTCAACTTGGGTCCATCGTCCAAGCTCAAACCAATGCTCCTCAAAGCTCTTTTTCTTTACATTTTTCTTCAGCTCTGTCAATATGGAAACTGTGACAGGTATCCCTTGGTGTTTGTGTTTGGGGGAAATGGATTTTTAGGCAGCGAAGCTGTTTCATATTTGAAACACGAGACTAGAGGAACGAGAGTGACAATATTGAATCGAGGAACAAGGTATTGGGATTCAGAGACCCGAATATTTAATGGCCGCCCTCCGGTAACTTTCATCAAGTGCAACAGAAATGATCTCAAAAACTGTGTCGATTTGTGGCAACAGCTGGCCGAAACTCCTCATTATGATGTCGTGGTCGATTTCACAGCATATCACCCGGAAAATATTCAGGTTAGTAGGGGAAGATACGTTCGAGATTTGACAGATCTATCTATTCGTGAAGCTTGATTTGTAGAACTATTTGTGTGGAGTAATGTTGGGTAAAGCGATTCGAGAAGGCTTGATATACTGATTTTAGATGTTTAACCTGATAATGCAGCCCTGTCAAGCAACAGACAGAAAGCTCTTTACTAGAATAGGAGAAAATTTGACTAGTACAAAATCAAGATTTTGTTTAATTCGGTCAATCCAAGTCATAAGCACAAGCGACTGAATTACAAAATGAACAATAAAAGATTATAGATTTCAAGCTAACCTAGTGGTACTTAAATGAATAATGGTTTTATCAACAAAAATTGAGACTTATACAACAACAATAGAATAAATATTAGTGTGTATGTAGAATAGTGGCCGACAGAAACCTGGCCTAGAGCAAGACAGTTTTACATCGCTTGACTTTGACTCATCTTATTTGTTTTCGAATATTGTATTGTTCGTCCCATTTTCTATGAAGTAGCGAGAGAAACTGCTACTGTCTATAAGTGTTTACCGTTGAATACAGGGGCCATTGTGGTACATTCCGTAACACGTGTCTCAGTGTAACTCGAACCTCCGGCGAACTTTACTTTTAGGCCGGCTTCACTCAAATACGTGCCACGTGGCAGTTGTGGACGATATAGAATTGCGAGCCACGACTCAACTTCATCAGTCAAAAGCGCTTATTCATGATCAAAACGCATAATGAAGCCCTTGCCATTCTCATATACAGCTTCAGCTTTTTTTGTAATTTTTGCTACAATTAACGCGACCTGTGGTTCGGCTGAACCCAGAGGAAAAGTCCTTGTTCTTGGAGGGGATGAGTTCGTAGGCTCGCAGACGGTGTTAAATTTGGTGGACAACTACACAACATTCGTTGCAAACGAAGGAAATTGGAAAAACTGGGACGACCATAGAGTGAGGTCCGTAGCTGGCCACATAATATGCACGAAGATGAATAAGTTGAGCAAATGCAGTGCATTGATGACTCAAATACGTTACGAAAACAGTTTCCGATCGTATATCGACTTCAAAATCAGTGACCGGAACACGTTGCAGGTATAATATTATTTAATAAGATGGAGTGAAACACCGTTAACACGGCCACCATTTGGTCTGTTTTTAGTAACGCCATTGTAAAACGCGCATCTTAATAACTGTTGTTTTATAGATATCGAGAGGTTCAGCATAACTAGACATTCAATCAATTGTCTTTTTATTAAAATGTATGATAAGCCATTCCTGTTAGCCATGCTTATTTAATTAATCAGTTTTATTTTGAGGGAGCTCATTCGCTATAAGCCTTTTGGTTTTTTCCTTGAATTTCCTTGCTGTAATTTACTCAGTTGACTTAATTTATTGTTAAACTTAGTGTAAATCTAATGGCAAATAAGAGAATGAATAAACTTTTTTTGTTAATTTTCGACTTCGATTCTTGCGTTTCTAGCGTTCTGATTTGTTCATTCAATCTCGGTTATCAGCTCGTATACCGATTTGACCATATATGGAAACTGAATATTGCGTTTCTAGCATTCTGATTGGTTCACTCAATCTCGGTTATCAGCTCGTATACCGATTTGACCATATATGGAAACTGAATATTGCGTTTCTAGCATTCTGATTG
>JAOBRD020538858.1:0-16712 GCA_027575215.2 Hydrozoanthus sils | reverse complement strand
TTTCACTGCTATTCCTCCTCTGGCAAGGTCTAGCCATTGAGATAATAAAATTTTTCATTTCATTGGCACTTTAAGCAGGCTTTGACAAATACTAATAATGTATGGCTTCCAGAATAACTTTTTTCACCCTTCTATTTTTGCAACACAAAACACAACACTCCTAACACTGAAATTAAATGTTATTTTATAAATATTCAACTGCTTTACCCCACAAGTCGATGTACAACACTGTTTGCTCCGCTAGTCTTGTCTACTTGCTTAGCAACCGTCTCCACAATGGGCTTCACACAGCAAGTCAAAAGCTCCTATAAAAACAGCGAAATTTATGAGAAAATTTGTCACAAAGAGTACAAAAAAACCCGTTAGTTTAGGGGCTTATGAAAAGTAATCAATTTACATCAAATAAAACAAACAAATCTATTGATGAAACTATACTTTTGAAACTAATGGAAACGCAACCGGTTGTCCAGTATCGTTTATGATGTCATTAACAGGCCAGCACAGGATACCTAGTTTCGGCAGTGTACGAAACAGAATTTTCAGTCTTTACGCGCCAAAAAACCCTTTGGACATATCCTCCCAGCGATACTGGAATCTGATGGGAAGAATTAAGGTGGTCCCAGGATGGTGTGGGAAAGGTGGTCTGGGAACCAATCTATTAAACAAAAGTTTATTTTTTTATGTGCACACTTCTAGAGCGTGGCATTATGCACCCGACAAAAGTCACTCAAACGCAAATTCTCTCCCACAATCTGTACAGGTAGATAGTTCGTTGCAGAGTTTTACAAGGCAGTCACTAGACTAAATTGTTTAAAATTTTACATAATAATTGATATAAAATATCTACAGGTAAAAATTATTGTTAAAACTAGTTCTAACTAAATACTGAATATCAAAATCTAAATAATGATCACTGCTGGAAAGAAAATGTTCTTAAAACGATTTGTATGAGCTTTAAAATCCTCAAAAGGGCACGGCTTCCTAAAATTGATTGTATACAAATTCTTCTCTGGAAGAAAGTGGTAGAGTTTGTGGTCTTCATCTGGCTTAATGGAGGTTTAAGAATTTCTCACACAACCTGGAGAGTCTTAAAGTGTGTAAAGATTGAACTGAGACAGGTTATGCGGTATGAACTTGCTGGTGTGATGATAAATAAGACACGTTTCTGCACACACTCGATGCCATTGCATAGATAACGCAAGAAGACTATGATGAAAAACTGGCATGCTGTACTCTAAAACGGTCTTACGCATGTGTGATAGAAATTAAGAATACCATTTGAGGGAATTCTAGCTTGTTTAAGTAAGATCAGATAATAGAGTTCAGAAGAAGAGTCCTTATCGAATGTACCTTCATTGCTGAAGCGACAACGGCTCCTAGGTCATTGTCAGACGAAACCAGGGTTATTGATGCACTAAAAAATCTGGGAAGATGTGCAAGGCACAAGCTACTGTCCAACCTGGAAAAGAAACCAGTTTGTATTAGTACGAGTAATTCCTTTCTTCTTCCAATACTCTGAGTAGGTTATTTAACCAAATGACCCGAGATCACTGAGGAACAACATTATTTTGATCTCAGAAAACAATGTCTGGTACTTATTTCTCTCTTAAACGTTTAGAAAAGAAAAAATTATTGTTCTAAGTTAGAACACAATAACAAGCTCTGCAATCTTTCTGGTTTTCAACTTCGTCTAGATCTATTTCCTTTTTTTCTTTTACTAGATTTATTTTTTCCCATAGGCACAGTAGTGCTATATTTTGGTTTATCTAGAGCTAATCAATGTAACCATTTTGATAAGAGATACTTAGTAATCAGTCTCGCGATTTTTTGGTAAATGTTTGTAGAACCCAACATGTCAACTTAACCTTAGAGCGTTCATAATTATGTGAGAGTGTGGACTGTGTTAGTTTCTTTAAAGTGCCTATCTCACCGGCTTATTGACGATTTCTAAAGAATATTTATACTTTGAACAACATTTTGTCGGGGTAATTTCGTGTATTACCCTTTTCTTTAATTTTTTATTGATTTTCAAAAGTTCCAAAGAGTGACTGGACATCATTTATCATTCACCAGAAAAGGCTGGTACTAATTTTGAGACTTACGTCAGATTAGTCAGAGTAGCTAGTAAGAGTAACCACGTGAGCAAATCTTGCGAGCTACACAAACTCTTTGCAGATCACTGGGAGAGCACTCTATTTCACTAAAGTTAACGATATTTTTTCATAAAATGGCATACTGCGGTTCCGAGTTCAAAGTGCCTCAGCACTCTCCACGTCAACAATCCAAGTAATGAGACTCGACCTAGTCTTTTTATTGCACGCGGTATTTTCAAAACAGGGAACCCAATAATGCTTTTTTATCGTCTTTGAAGGCTTTTCCTTTCAAGGCATTTTAATTTTTCCTCGTTTTTTCTTCGAATAACTGTCGATAAGTGTCTGAAAAATAACTCTAAATCCTCAATAAACTGGTGAGATAGGCACTTTAAATACACTGCCTAACAGATTACTGGGGTTAGGTTTGCCAGCATGTCTGTTCCGTGAACCCATCAGTTTACATTTCTACCAGATGAAGACTGGTCAACAAGTTGCAGTCAAAATGCTAGAATTTAAAACCTTGACCATCCGTTGGAAACAAATGAATATTTTTGATTCTCCTTATGATGGAGAACATTTTCAACCATAGTACTATAACATAACCTCTTTTAAAATCATCCGTCTTCAACCGTATCTATCGCTGCCTTTTTATCGAATTTGTTGATGTAATAAACATTTATTCATCACTATAAGCTGCTGTTTCACATCCTTCCTGCAGTCAAAACTGACTGTACATTTTCTGAACTTGAATAAGAAGTATTATATCAGTGCCCCAAAAACTAGGCGTAGTGACGGGACAGAAAACTGTGTTTTGTTCTTGAGAAAGACACTAACAGATTTTAGCTTTAAATTAGCTTCAGCAAATGTAGGTACTTTTAAGATGAGCCATCACAATTAGCATCCTAAAAAATCCCTCTTAATGTTTGGGGTCTATTTCTTACAGGATTTGAAGACCAACTAACTGAAACTACAAATTTGATTTCCATTCTTTTTGTTCAATAAAATTATAGACACCTTGTAAGGCTGATGTATGCTTTCTCCATTGTTGCTAGCCAAGCTCTTGACAACTGCATATCGCTTGAGCTTGGTTGGTATTCATACAAGGCCTGCAGAAACATTGAAGCATTTACAAAGGAAGACATTGTGAGTTCCTGTTCGTAGGGTGCCACTCTTTGACAAAATCCGAAATTGGATCATTGCAAAGATTATATGGTTTCATTTTATCAAATGAAACAAAAAACCCAAAAAGGGATTACTCATGGACTCTTTTCTAAGTCTGTGACAGTATTTAGCGCAAAGACCACTTTCCACAAGTACCTTTTTTTAATCCTTTCCCAAAGAAACTAATCCTAAGAATTTCAACTAAATTAATCCTTTGAAAACACACCATGAGTGGGTTCATTGGAACCAAAGTTCCTTTTTGGAGTTTGATAAAAGAAAAGAAAAATCCCTTTTTGGATTTGGAGTTCGTATTAGGATTTTTCCCAAAGAAAATGCACCCTTTGTTCACACTCATATTATGCACTAAAGATTTTCTTCACGTTTCTTTCTAGAAAAGAATATGTTAATGTTAATTTATTTTTATTCAGTCGATACTGTGTTTTGTAAAGATAAAAACAGAAAGTGCGCAACAAATTGAGGCAAAAGTTAAACTAAGCAGTAGGAAGATGGTGTGGAAAGAACAGATAAAACCTGCTACTTTCAGAATTATTTGGGATCAGATTTTCTTTCTTGTTTTACAAGAATGATATGATGATAAAGAGCGCCTAATCGGTTTCCTAAAGTGAATTCAGTCTCTGGGCTACTATACAAGATAAAGACTTAGAAGTCAAAAGATTATCTAAGCAAAATCAAAGGTATTCTCTGGATGCTCGCGGAGTGTTATAAAAAAGGCAAAGAAATGTAAACCTACTAATCTGTCATAAACCTACTAATCTGTCATATTGAATTTTTATCGACTGAATGAGCAGTGATATGACTGGACTGACTAGACTCCATTCCGATGCTTGCAGATTCTCCACCCACAAAAAGGTTGTTTTTCAGCATAAGGTTTTGTCCAGCAACAGTTTTGCCAGGTTTTTATCTGAAACTGACTTCTCAAATTTGTCTAATGGCTTGTAGGAGCTCATTACTTGACATGAAAGAATTGGCTCAGGCAATGTCGAGTAGGTATGAGGGGTGGCTGGATTAGCATGTCAGTCATGAGCCAATGCGCACAGTGTTCTAGCTAGGTCAAAATAAAAGGGTCCAGTCTTTATCCAGTACCCTGTTGTTTTCAGAGCCTAAGCTTTATTATCATAATAAAAACTGTGGTTATTATACAAAAAAAATTGATGTATCACTCAATATTTTTCAAAGTTCTTGACCACTTTGCTTGAAACAATGAAATTCTGAGCCAAAAGTGATGAGTCAGGAGTTTTGTTGACATAGTTCTTGAACGCTTTTTAACTGCCCGATCAGAGCGCAGATACCAGAAACAGCTGTTGTTGTGTTCTGTGCCCTGCAGTTTCTTTTAGCTAGCCAAAACACTGCAATGTTTTAAAGCACCTCAATCAATAAGGCTGTATTGCATAACAAAAAAACCTTTCCAGTACTGTTCTGGGAATCCAGATGAATTTAAGGCGTTTCTGCTGTGAAAATGTGTCCCAACTATCATATTTTCCGCGAAATTAGGTCCCTAGATTCCAACTTTGTAGGCAAAAATGGCAACGATAAAATAAATTCAAGCAAGAAAAAATGCGTACTATTATTATAATAGTCTATATATGTCGGTTAATGACGAAGAGATGAAAAAATTCAAAGGTCACCTTGGCCTCCAGGAAGGCCTTAACATAATTAAGGAAAGTCAAAAACTTTTGAAAGAATATAGAATTTCTTCACTTACATTGATAATCTGGGCATTTAGTTCAGCATTTAAACTTGTTTCGCTAACACTGTCAAAAAGGTGATGCAATACTTGTAGCGAGTTTACAGTAACCATCTGAAAGAAAAACAACATACATGTATCTAATTTTGCAGAACTTTGATCCTAGATTGAATTTAACTCAGCCAATAACTTTCTTGTGAGCTCACTGGATTAGGTGCATCTTGTGGTACAAAGACTGGAAGACTAGTATCAGGTGATATACCCGGTCCAATTTGATATTTTACTGAAAAAACAGTTGTTTTTTGGTTGTACAAGGTTTTACTTTTTTAAAGTAACAACAAAAGTGTTTCGTACACAAAAAAAAAACATAGCACTTGAAAGTTTGGTTTAAAAGTGACACGAGAAAAAATAATTTAATCCACAAATTTGTCAGTCACAATTTCTTTATGTAAAAAAAAAAGCGCTGTGTAAATTGGTAAAAAGAGGGTTATAAAATAAACAAACCCCTTTTTGGCAAGCTTGTTTAACAGAGAAAAGTGCCCATAGTTGATAGGTTTTCTTTACCTTTCAAACAACTTATGGCCTCAGGCACTTTCCTCCAATTGCCAGCCGGCCAGAAAGGGTTCATTTAATACATATTCACACTGTCCAGCTAGTTATAATATCGTTCTGACTTAAACTGTGAATTAAAAATTTTTTAAATGGAAAAAGCAAAACATCAGAGAGGATAGAGTACCTCCAACACAGAATTGATAATCTTAAAGGAATCATCCACTGTCTAACACTGGTCTCAAACAAAACTTTTATTAAGTCTGTGTCCATATCAGCAGCATGAGTTTGATATTTTTGTGATTTTAACTAATGCCAAGCAATTTCTTTTCATCAGTTTTACAGTTTGAATTCCCTGCGTGCCACACTTTTGAATTATGACATAATGCAGTTGCAGTGCCAGACCCCCTCTCGTTCATTGCTATTGTATTCATCGCGAGTGGAGACTGGCACTGCAACCAAGATACGTCAAAAATCAAAATGGCAGCGCACAGGAATTCAAACAGTAAAACAGATGAAAAGAAATTGCTTGGCATTAGTTATATGCACAGAATTATCAAATTTGAACTGCTGATATGGACATACACTAGACAAAAGTTTTATTTGAGAACATTAATAGAAGTAAAGTATAAATGCTAATGTAAACTGGGGATATGGCTGAAACAATTCAACCACAAGTACTACATAGATGCATGCATTGTGAGCTCAGTGCCACTAGTAAAGGCCACTATTCCCCTCTTATCCATCTTTGTAATGAGGTGAGCCGCAGACAACTGGTAACAAATCCATTTGAAAAAAGAAATAATCTTAAAAACAACTCTGTAAGTAGTTTGGATGTCGAACAAGACAGAGGTGCCCTATAGGGCTATCTGGTTAAGTTTAGGAAGACAGAAGAGGTGTATAATATAAAATTGGCACAATAAATTATTGTCCTATAAATCTACATCTACTGTAAGGGTTGGTGTACATAATGGAAAATTGATAACATACCACATTTCCTAACGTCATTAGTTTTAACAAACACTCGCAGCTTGTCTTGATACTCTAAAAAGATGAAAAACATCCATCAGTATCACTGTAAACAAAACTTTTTCAAACCATAAACCCTTTTTATTAAAGTAGCAATTACACTGTAATTAGTGAGGAGTCATCAAACCTTTCAACCAAATTTGGCTAATCAAAAAGGGGGAAAACAAGCCTTAAACTTTCTGCAGCCATATAGGTAATGAAATTACTGCTGAAACAGGTAATGTTAAGAACAATTTCATTAGTTCCATAATTAACTCTACTTTTCTGTTTACGGGTTGAATGAAATACCTGCAACGGGAAAAGAGGAAGAATTTCTTTTAGCAACCCCAAAACATGCAAAGTTGTTACTGCTTGAGATGAACCTTCAACAAGAAAAGAGGACAAAATTTCAAAATCACTCAAACGTTTAAACACATACTTAAAAACTTCAATACATGATCTTGACACCAAACCTTTCTTAAGTTTTTTTTCTTTGGAGGCCGAAGGTTTAGACAACTAAACAAAAGAGTAAGCAAGTACGGATTAGTCCTAAAGACTAAAATCAACACTTATGCAAAGTTTTAGTGTAGTGTTCATTGTTACTTCAATTTTCTATGAAGAAGCTTAAATGCATTTTACATTTTGATCTTCTTCTCCAAGGATGGAAAGCAACCTACGGTAAAAAACCATTAAAGTACCAACAACCTTGCTGTCTTTATACCTAAAAATTTGCCTAGAGCACAAAAGAGAGAATCCTAAAAAGTCAACTTTAACGTAACAACTTGTTTATAAAATCACTTCATTTATACCCGACCACTGACATCCCAAGTGCCATCTTAGATACAAACTAACCATTTTTACTTTTTTCTTTCTTTCCATTTCTTGAGATATTAGTAACAAACTAGAGCTTACAAATGTGCCTCTAGGTATGTATTTTCAATGGACACCAGACTTCAACCATGAATGCCTTCAGGTCTTTTTTAATGGAATCACCCAATCTTTGACCAAGAATGCCTTTAGGTCTTATCTATGGATAACACCCAAACTTTGCCAATGGATGCCTTCAGGTCTCTTTAATGCATAACACCCACATTTTGACAATGGATGGCTTTAGGCCTCTTTAATGGATAACAACCAGACTTTGACAATGGATGCCTTCAGGTCTTACCAACGGATAACACGCAGACTTTGACAATAGATGCCTTTAGGTCTTTTCAATGCATAATACCCAGACATTGACCGTGAACTGTCTTAGGGTGTTTTCAATGCACAACACCCAGACATTGACCAAGAATGCCTTTAGGTCTTATCTATGGATAACACCCAAACTTTGCCAATGGATGCCTTCAGGTCTCTTTAATGCATAACACCCAAACTTTGACAATGGATGCCTTCAGGTCTCTTTAATGCATAACACCCTTACTTTGACAATGGATGGCTTTAGACCTCTTTAATGGATAACAACCAGACTTTGACAATGGATGCCTTCAGGTCTTATCAACGGATAATATACAGACTTTGGCAATGGGTGGCTTTAGATCTTTCCAATGGATAACACACAAACTTTGACAATGGATGCCTTCAGGTCTTTTCAATGGATAACACCCAGACTTTGAAAATGAATGGTTTTAGGTATTTTCAATGGATAACACTCAAACTTTAACAATGGATGCCTTCAGGTCTTATGAACGGATAACACCCAACCTTTGACAATGGGTGGATTTAGGCCTTTTCTATCCATAACAACCAGGTTTTTGCCATGAATGCCTTTAGGAACTTTAAAGGATAACACCCAGACTTTGACAATGGGTGCCTTTAGGTCCTTTCAATGGATAACACATTTGACCCTGAATGCCGTTAGGTGTTTTCAATAGATGGTAACCAGGATTGATCCTGAACTGACCCAGAACATTAAATGGGATCAGCTTACACAGAGATTAATGGTTGTTAACACCAAAACAATGCAAATTGAAATCATATCACAGTTGCCTCAAGTTTTCTACTGAAAGCATTCGAATGTTAAAGTATTATACAGTCATGCATCACACACTTTTGAAACCTTGTGATTAACATTATTGATTGGATGAAATTGTTGTTTCAGACCTAAATCCTTCCTCTGTTGGTCAACATCTTCTGTAATTTAACATTTTATACAACATGAACAGCCACCTTCACAAGGTTTTAAAATCTGCTCATGTTCTGCTTGAGGACGAATGCAGTTTAAAAGAGGGGGGGGGGACTTGCATTGAGATAAAACCTATTGAAGTGGTTCCTTGACACAAGTCAAAAATCATATTATTCTGAATAATTGATGCAGATGAAACATGCTTAAAATTGTATAGTAATACCTCCATGTTGTTCAATTTGCTGCACACAGAATTTTCCAGTGGTCGATGCCGCAGGATGGGCTGACTTCTTCTGTGGAATTGACCCAAGCAGCTTCTCAACACACTCAATGGCACATTTGCGCACCTACAGATAAAGTTGGATTCCAATGTTAGAGCAGTATTTGACCATTTAAAACTACAAAGGAATTTCAAAAGCTGTTTTACAATATCGACCCATTTAATCCTTTCGGCCCCCGAACACAACATACGTCAAGTTCGAGAAGTTTTCAAAAATTGGGTCCATATTCTTCATTTCATCTGTTTGAAAGAATTCCACTTTTCATCTCTATAGTTGACCTTGTTTGATCAGTTTCTGTTTTCTCACTACAATATGACTTGTTTTTATGTGTTATGTATTAAGGAGAAGTTAGACATTGTAAAAATAGCTGGGACTGAAAGGAAAAGGACCTGACTACTTGCTGGAGCAATGCTCTTCCTTCATATACTTGATTTCAGATACTTTCCCTAGTACAAGAGGAAGTCATGTGTGCCAGTTGGAAATGTTTCTTGAGCAGGCGGAGCCAAGGTAGTGGAATCATTCTGCAACTCTTGTTAATAATTTAGCTCATCTCATCTCCTTAGATCATGAGTCTGTCATACATTACACTCTGAAAATGCTCTAATAAGTTTAATTATTTATTCACATTGAAACTGGTGCTGTCACCACCGCTAAATTAATGCCAAGCGAGCTTAATTGCATAAACAAAGATTTTAATCTAAAATTTTCGCAGCATACAGTTCCTCTCCATTTTCTATTTAAAGTAAATTGAGACATACAGTACAGTACTCATGCTTTGTCTTTATTAGACAAGAGCTATAAACTTTACTTGACAAATAGACTGTGTGACAACAGAAAGTTGCTTGCAGACTGCATGACAAGTTTGTTGCGAGTTGTGTGAAACAACCAAATTGCATTACAGTTTGCTGCAAATCCCCTACTGAGATGGCTGTGTTCTGTCTGTAAAGGACTTAAAAAAAATGAAACTGTAATAATTGGGAAGTTAAACTTAGAAAAGTGCAAAAATTTATGCACTAAACAAATGTCAAGTATGTCAAACACTCGCAAACCTAAGGCTGAAGATTGATCGCTAACAACTGATTGATTCTTGAAGCAAAATTCTTTACCAAAAAGTTCTACATAAATGCTGATAGCCGTGCTTGAATGATTGTTGAACTATAAAACTCATTTTCTACTTGGAGGGAACGACAGATCTATATACATGTAAACAATTTCTGTACCACACGAATGTCTTTCTCCATTTGTTAAAAGTCAGGGATCATATTCGGCTAAACGAAATAATATGACATCCGAACTATATCTGGCAATTGGCTAAAAAGTGCTTTTCTGAATCACCTGGGTTTATGCCATACTTAGGTTCAGAACCTACTCGATGACATTATGGCTATGCCTAGAAGGCATAAAAATCTAGCTTTTTAACAAAATCTTTAGTTTTGTTTACAAACCTTAGGTTTGCTATGCACTGTGAAGCTCAACAATCCGTGGTAGGTTTTCATTGTTGATGATTCTGTCCACACTGCATTCTCCTGAACCCTCAGTAAGTGATATATACAAACCAGTAACTGGATAATAAAGAAAAAGCTTGTTTTAAAATCCTCACTATTAAAGATTAGTTATAAACACAACAATGAACAAAAAAAGCACAATCTTGCACAAAAATTTCATCCCTATAGCAAGCTTTTGTAGTGACAAAATCATGTTCACCAAATTATATATTATATAGATGATATATAATCAATATATAAAGATTCAAATTAATTTTCTGAAAAATTCAAAATTATTCGTTTTTCATTTTTAATGAATGTTTTTAAGTTGTAAGGTAAGTAAATTCTGATAGCAAGGCCACAAACTACCGAATAGGGTAGTGACAATATTGATTAATGCAATGTTTACGATTATGGAAATGTTTATCAAATATCAAATAGGGTAGAGAAGATACACTGATAATGTTTGTGATGCTGGTTATGCATGTAGATTGTTAAAATAAAAGGGTAGTGATGATATTTATGGCATTATTTATGAGTGAAATATAAGCAGTAATGGTAATGTTGATGAAGATGTTTTAAAGATGGTAATATGTATGAAGATTGTTATAAAATAGCTAGGGTAAGAACTTTCTATCTCATCTTCAGTGGGTTTATGTAAGATCAGTTCCCATTTTTTTCTCTTTTAACTTTGTCTTAAAATAAATTAATATTATAAGGTATCATGGTATTTACAAACAAAAGGATCTGGTAATACTGGCTAGCTAGCCAGTGCTCTTACGGTTTATGATGATGGTAATAAGAGAATGATTGCAGACTTCTTACTTCAAGTTAAATGATTACAATCCACCTGTTGGTGATTTTAACTAGACATACAGTACTTACCGATTTCAATAGACTTGTTCCACCTTCACCAGCATAGGCTCCAAGAACATGAAGTAAAACTTGACAACTTTTGGAAAATTTTGCTCTCAGAACAGTTTCTGGAACACTGAAAATTAGTTTGAAGACAAAAAAATACTATATACTATAAATTTCATACAAGTCTGCAGGGGGAGGAGTCAGACTAAAGATGCACCCTGGTCCTCCAGGTGAGGGTTGTACAGTAGGCCAACAACCCATTAACTTAAAAATCAGCATGTTGCTGAAACCGCATGGCCCTTTGTTCCCCAGGGAATTTAGAGGCAGAATAGTATATTGTAAGTTTCACAGTGCTTGATACAAACATAGAAGTTTACAAAGAACTGCTACTGACACCATTAATACACCAATTTCAAACAATGATACATGTGCAACAACAATGGGGAACTTAAGCAACAAGGATGACAACGTTGTCAATGACAGAAAAAACAATAGTGAGTTTACAATAGCTGCACTCTGGAATGCACTGTGTGAACCACCTGTACAGTCTGTAAGTTGTCAACATTGTCATCCCCATTACTTAAGCTCCCTAATGACTGTGTTACAGTGCATGTATACCAAGTAAACATTACAAATTAGAGAAAATAAAACCACTTGACATGTAAATGAATATTCAGTAATTGTTTAGACTTCAGGTTATGTTTTTGTCATTTTTACTTTAATTTAATTTTGTTTTCCCAATATAACAGAGTTCATCTTCTTAGGCATATTTAAGTTTTGGTCCCTTCCTACAAAATTCCTCTAGTACACACAATTAAGCACACTGCAAAACTTGTACGAAAGTTCTGCTTTGGCTGTCTAAAATATATTTCCACTGGCTATTGAATACATGGTACATGTGGCAGAAAATAAATTGACCCTGAAGCCAGAACCACAATGACAAACCTTGACACTTGAACCAATTATATACACATTCCTAGTTCCCATAATCACAAAAGAGCTCTACAAATCAATATGGTTTAGCTCTAGTCCACATGTAAAAGGAAAGTATTTTTCTTTCCACTCAAATTCACTGTCATTCATTGTTCATTACCAGAGAAATCCATTTCTAACACCTCATTTTAACTGTCAACTTTGGCTCTAGCTAAAATGAGTCCAAATCAAGCCCAAAACATATCATTATGCAAGCCTTGCAAACATGAACTCTATTGTTTTGTTAATAAGTTAAAAATATCAAGTCATCTATAAGGTTATTGTTATTTTCTTCAAACACTTGAGTCCCTGTTTTCTTAGGGTTTGAACACGATGTGTGACAATTCTCAGACTTATTTACGCAATCATAAAAATAAGTTTAAGCACTGGAAACTAGGAGAAAAGTTTTATTCACCTTTTTAGTACAAGACTAAGCAGAAAGGCCACTGCTGACACTGCATCTTTGTCTGTGGCTGACTCCAGAGTTGTCATCTAATGCACTCAAAATGGTAGATTCATTTTAATGACTGTTCAAACAATTTAAGAAAACTAATTATTATTAGGGTACAAAAAACAAATCCTGACATCCAGTGTAGTTTGTTTTTCCTAATTACTGGTCAAACCCTAGATTTGCCCCAACATACACCAGCCAATGCTACTAAAAATGAACGCTACCTACCAGATTCTTATAACTTGTACAAAATTGTGTAGAACCTTTGCAACTGATTAACTAAGAGTTGATGTTTCTAACAAAACAGTAAAAAGTATGATCAAATCAAGCTTATCTGCTTTCTTGGACAAACATCTTGGAAACAAATGCAATCATCCTTGCACACACAGCAACAGACATAGTCATAGTATGGATTAAACGTTGAAAACATTTAAGCGGCTATTAAAACTTGTGCTTGAGAACCAAATTTTTGCCTCTGCAGGCCAACTGGCATAGCTACTTTATAAAAATGTTAATTTCACCCCCTGATGTATGAAGGGTCTAGTGCAAAAACAACATAAGTGGCTTTTAATGGAGTTGTCATGGATTTCTCCCATTATTATTGCTATTATCTCTCCATAACCATTGGGAGAATTTAGAATTTCATACAAAGTAACTTATGATGTTGATGTAAGATGAGTTGCAACTTTTTTTTTCAAAAATTGCTCATTTTCTTTTTCTTCCACACTTTGATCTGTTTGAAGGTCTAATAATGATGCATTGCAGCAGCAATTGGGTAAAACTATAATTTATAAAAAAACTATACAAAAAAAATAGTACACAAAAAAAAGTTCGATTCAATTTTGGAAGTTGAAATGTTCAGATTTATATTTAGAGTCTGACTACTCTAAAATGGCTCAACCGTGTACTGTCAAAGAAAATTATATTTAATTTGCATTTTCTTTTCAACCAAGAAATCTAGAGCTGTTGTCTGAAAAGTGAATGCAGCCTCCATAAGCTGACATGGCTATGACTTGTTATTTTAATTACTACAACCATGATTGCTATGGCATTTGTTGGATTCAACCCAAGTCATGTATACCATTTTCTGTGCTTTGTAATTTATTCAATTTAATTCATTTCATTAAAGCCCATTTTATCTAACAAAAAAATCATAAAAACATTTCTTACTATATGTTTATTTAGTAAAATAAACTGCACTGGTCAGCATACATTATAGGCCTTTTAAAAAACGATCTTCTTTTGGTAAAAATACTGTAATACACCACCATGTCATTGATGTTCAAATTATTTTAATTATGACAGCTATTCATACATAATATTCACAGTTCCAGTCCCAGTCAGTTATTAACATCTAATGTCTCCTTACATAACACATACAAAGAAAGTCATTTGGTAATGAGAAAATGAGAATTGATCAAACAAACTGTTAACAAAGATGAAAAGTAAAAATCTCCCAATCTTATTCAATGAAAAGTAAGGGCTCTAGTAGGGAGAATTTACCAATACAACTGGAACAGAAAGGGTTAAAACGTGCTTGAGTGTACTCTCTCTCTCTGTAAAGCATTCAAAAATATGGTAATTAATTCTTAATCAATTGTTTCTGAGTACCTAACCACACATTCCAGCTGATAAAAGATGTAACCATAGAAATACAAGTAGATCTATTCTTAGTACTCACAAAAGCAGCAAAATATTCTGTCTCTGTCTCTGACCCTCCTTCAGACTTGATAACCTGGAAGATAGCATTCAAAACATTTACCCAGTCCCCCATGTGAATTAAGAGAACTTTCAATACAGTTTTATTTAACATTTATCTGGATACTCAATCTGGCTCAATCTGGCTCAATCTGAAAATCTTCTTGAGAGAAATTTGTGGTTAATGGGTCTCTTTACTTTGGCAGTCGTCTTGATATGAAAACTAATAATAATAAATCAAGTGCTTACTGGATAACTTGTGACATATGGCGTGTGTAGAAACCAAAGACATTTATTTAAAACCTGGAGTGGTAAGAACATGTAATCAAGCCACAAACCTCAGTGACTGCAGCGAGAACAGCACAGACCTGAAGGTAAGACAGCAAGAAGATAGCTTATCTGAGCATGTGTTTACTTTACTGATCATGACTTGACAGAGAACCATCAACATTATCAAGATAGCAACTCCAAGCTATGCTTGTATTACCTAACACATACAGTCATATAGAGAACTTTAACATCTGATAATCTTACAAGTAAAATAAATTTAATATTCTATTATCAGCATATGTCTGGGATCTTGCTTGCAATACAAATTGTAGTAAAATTTCATCTTCACCCTAAAATGTCCAATTTATTTGCTAACTCCTATACTCATAAGCATACACAAACATCAGTTGATATAAGTTTAAAATGGATGCTGGGTCATTTAAATTTCTACTTGTTGAATTTGTAAAAAGTGTTAGCGGTCAATGTCAAGTTCCAGACAGAAAACAACAAAAGCTCTCAAACACCTATACATACTTATAAAATCAATGGTCAGTAAATTTCTTGTCTATGGGATCTGTTTCACACCCCTTACATCACAAAAAATCTGGTATTAAGTGATATAATAATTATATGTTTTTGGTATAAAAACAGTTAAAATGATATTAGAATTTTTTCCTTAGCTTATTTATAACAAGATGTTATGTCATAGAGTTTAGCCAAGTATGGCAGTCAATAAAAATGACAATAAACATATGTTATTTGCCGGCCCGGAGATCCGGACCTCGGCCTTTGGCCTCGGTCCTTACGCAAGACCTCTGGCACAGTTTTTCTCAATACGGACCTCCTGGACGGCAAATAATACGTGTTTATTTTTTCCCCTGTGTTTTTGTGTTGTTATTTCGTTTTTAAAGGCCTATGTTCAGACTGTCTTTGTTCAGCAGGATAATAAAAATTAATTCACTGTCTCTATGAAAACTTTATTTGTCGAATATTATGTCAAAACAATTCAAAAACTGTTTCCAAATGTTATCACTTTAAGCTAAGACTTGCAAAACTAAAAAAAATCTGAACCTTTTGAGTTTAGTCATCTTTGCTTGTCATGAAGTCGCTGTTGGTATTTGACCACGGGCAAGATAGAAAATTCTGCCCGCTCAGGGAACCAATCAGATTGCAGGATTCGTTTCATCTTGCCCGCTCGCGCGCCAAAAAAAAATTTAAAGTTATTTAAGTACTAAGTAGTTTAAGTTGCTGTGAAGCATAAAACTTACAGTAATTAGTTTTGTCAATCTATTGATAGAAACTTATATTTCTGTATTTCTCCAACCTAAAAGCAACTGCTCATGATCATACAGTAGTTAAAATTTTCTTGCTTTGATCATTGAGACTCTGGCTTTATCACTGCATTATACATTCAAAACACGAAACCAGTTGATTAACAGATCTATATTTTCAATTGAGTTTAAGGCCAGGAATAACAGATTATAGTGTAATTAAGATTAGCCAAAAAGGACTGTTATCAACAATAACATATGCAGGTTTTAACTCAGTGATAAAAATTTTATTACAGTAATAATTACAAACAAACCTTTTCAAACCCAAACATCTTAAATACATGAAAAAGGAAACTGTGTTTTAAATCAAGTAAAATATTAATTACCGAGCTTGTTGGTTCCAAAGTTTTAAGCCACGGACCAACTATTGTAACTACTGTAGTTGCTGACCCAGCACAAGTGTGCATTGGTGAAGTACTGTAGAATTCTGAAAGTAATGGTCCCCGTTACTTTCGAATTTTGCCAGCAAAAGGGGTTGTTACTTTCGGGTAACTGTTGCTTTAGGGGGGCCGTTGATGAAAAACGTTAGTAACTCAAAATGGTCTAAGACAAAGAGGGCACATATTATGAAATTAATTATTCCTACAATGTAACATAACCCAATAAACAAACAGTAACTGTAGAATTCTAAAAGGAAAGGCCCCTGTTATTTTTTTAATTTTGCCAGTGATTGGGGCTGCTATTTTCATGTAGCCATTACGTTGGGGGGGGGGGGGGGCAATA
>JAOBRD020538751.1:0-16712 GCA_027575215.2 Hydrozoanthus sils | reverse complement strand
AATGGCCGACAAAATCGCAGGGCAGTTATCAAATTGGAAGGGGTATGTTCGCTGATAACCTACTTCCAATTTTGTACCACGTGACGAATTTTATCCAATGAGATTGCACGAAAATTATTGGGTGGGTTATAATCGCCGATATTCACGTCGCCTTCGGTGACTAATTGTTAAATAGTCTTTGCACAGTTAACGTGCACGTTAGTTAACGCTGAACACTTAATTAACTAAAGCATCAATAACAAGTATAGAAACTCTAAATAAAGAAACAAAGTAACTGAAACTTTCTCCATACTGCACTATCTAGATCTGGTTTCACATTTGGTCAAAGGCCTTTCGACTGTTTATTCACTCCTCCTCAGGGGCACATTGGGGAAAACATTGCAGCGGCAGAGATTATACATATACTCGAGGAATTTAACAAGAAAACTTAAGGGAGATCTGTACGTATTGCACAGGGATACGACCTATTTGGCCCTAGGGGCTCAACTGTTGAACCCAGATGGTTTCTTTCTACAAATTTTATCACGCGACATTTGGCATAAGACATGAAAACTAAAATCATTATCTAAAACACCTCTACGCACAATCGCACGAACTTTAGGCGCAGACGCAGCGTCAGTATTACTTCTTATGTCAAGTATAGAAACTCAATGCACGTGTCTCACCTCCTCTCTCGATGTACCAACCATATCACCATCTGCAAAGGCGAACGAAAATGCATAAGCCCAAAATCAACTTTTACATTGTAGAAGCAAAAGCAAAGAAGGTTTAGAACTAAAACAGATACATGAATTTTTCAATAATCGAGCTAATACTTTAACGGGGAGTGGAATTACTGTTTGAATAATTTTTGTTTAGCTCTTCACACTTCCCGCGTGCATCCATAACTCGATAAACACATGACAACCATGGCGTGCTGCTTAGTTTTGGAAGAAGCTTCAAAATATCAGGTATTGCTGATATGTTCAACACAATGCAGTTATAGGATTTCTCTATCGTTGTGAATGATAAACCTGTCGTTTGGAGATGGCTATTTTTGAAAAGGTGAGTATAAATGGAGCTTTGGTGGTGCTCAAATATAATTCAGTGCAAAATATATAGCAACTAAGAAAGATTTCTCTTGCTGTAGCAGTGAAACGACATAATCAAAGACGCAATAATAGGCCGGTCAGTGGATACTTAGCCTAATATATGCACATTCTTCTATACAAGAAGTCGATTGGTCGTGACTGAGCAATCAGTTCTGTTAATTCAGAAAAATCTGGTTTAAATTAAACTTTAAGACAAATATTACTGCAATAATTACACAGAACCTTTCCAATAAAACTTAGAACTAGTATAGCAGTAGCTTTATGATTGGATTAAATACCAACATCTGATTATATTCAACGTATGAGGTGATATAAACACCTTAACAAAGAAAACTAAAAGCCTCTTTTTTCATTTTCTAAAGCAAGTCAATTATTACTTTACAACTTTAATCACGAAAGTGTTGGGTAAACTAGTTTACCACTTTTATGTTGACTAAAGCCGTGGCTACACCATGCAACATTGCCTGCAACGTTGCGCGCAACTGGAGAATTTCACCATGTAGCCACCCTTGAAATTGTTGCATGCAACGTTGCACGAAGTAGAAACCGATCGTACTCCTACAACATTGCATGCAACGGTTTCACCGTGTGGCTACACGAAGGGTTTCAGTTGCGCGCAACGTTGCATTCAATGTTGTACCGTGTAGCCACGGCTTACTTTTATGTCGACTTTTTTATTTTATTTTTTTTTACCTGCTGGAGATGCGCATCTTATTCTGTTGGCATACCTTCGCACTTTATCTACTAGAGTTATGAGTTCGGCGTCCTTCAGTAGCTGCTCTAAATACCCTAGATTGCTTTTGTTTATTTTGTTGAGAGACTTCAATATTAGGGTGAAATCCCGAAAGTTTTTACAATTTCCAAGATTTTTTACTCCGATATTGTTTCCGACCAAAAATTTCAACTCATCTAGGCCATCATTTGTTACTTGTTTACTCAAATCATTTAAAAAGACGAGTAGCGGGCTTATCTTAAAAGCTGAAGGGCCTCCTGTCGACGAAGTTGCTGTACCTGAAATAAATGTGAGTACATCAGTACACATATGTAGTGCAAAGTTCTGTTCACGTGACTTGTTGTTTAAGTTTAACTGTTTTCACTGATTTTGAATTGGTAACTTTATCTAATTGCATGACTGCCAAGTGTCTCGTCTATACCAGGAATCTTTTGCCCCACGATAAAACGATAAACTTCGATCTTACACCTATCACGGCCAAAACATCTATTGTTGTTGCAATTCTTATTAATACATTTCACTAAAAAATGCATGTTTCATTCTTTAGTCTTAAAACTACTGTTAAAATTACTTGGTTGGTTTATATTGTTTTATTAACTAATAGGACTCTTCTTTGCACAGGAGGGAAGTCGAGGGCCAGAGCCTTTTTTACTTCAAAGAAATATTGCTTTTCTGTAGAACTTCTTTAAATATCTCCAACCATAAGTCCGTTTGTTGCAATATACTGGCTGCATCTTAATTGAAGCAATTCACTTTTGACAAAAATAAAACCCTGGTATAGTTAACAGTATTAAGTTTTGAATCTCGAATATTGCGTTTCTAGCATTCTGATTGGATCATCCAATCTTGGTTATCAGTTCGTATACCAAATTGACCATATAAGGAAACTGACTGAGTGTGTAGCGTTGCAAAGCTGGAATATGATTCTGCAAAAAGTATCAATAGGTTTAGTTAACTCAAAAAATTTGAAAAAAACCCCAGTTATTCTATTCGCGCTTGTTGGATATGAGATGATCTATAACCAACTTGTCGCTACGCGCCTTTTTGACTATTTATCATCTCATATTCAACGCGAGCTCTTCGAACAATTGTTAGTCTATGGTATGCAAGGTGAGGAGCCAGTCTTTTGTGCGGTAGGCCCGGGTTCGATTCCCGGTACCGGACCTTAACTCAGGATCTTAAAATAACTGAGGAGAAGGTGCTGCCTTTGCCCTAACATCTGCAAACGGTTAGACCTTCGCGTCTTCTCGGATAAGGACGTTAAACCGTAGGCCCAGTCTCTCGATCTCCTATCGGGGGACTTAAAAGAACCCACAACACTTGTCGACAAAGAGTAGGGTGATCCCGGTGTCGTGGTCTGTCTCTTCTACTAACTGAGGGCAGCTCTTATGAATATAGTTGTGAGCCGTATATAGCGGACTACCTAAAGCTCTCAATACTAGATTCAACTGTAAAACATTGTTAAGCGCCTTTGAGCATCTACCTATTGAAAAGGCGCTATATAAATGCTAAACATTATTATTATTATTATTATTATTATCATTATTATTTTTACAAAAGGTATGTATATATTGTAGAATTAAGAAACAGAAAAAAAAAACGCTTACCTATAAAATTATCGATCTCCTTCGCCAACCAGCACAAGGACATGTGTTCTAGTACTCTTTTCAATCCCTTTAAATTATTGTTCCCAATATAACCTTTCTTTTCCAGGAGATCGAAAATATGTGACGCATTTGTACAATTTTCGAGAGCGGAAGGCGCCAACACCTCGCTGAGCAAAAACTTCATCTCAGAAAGTTGTTCACTGTTAATTTTTTTGGAAAGATTTAATAAAAATCTTCTGTGTTCCATCACATCAAGAAATTGTTCTTGCTTTCTTGTACTTTCTTTTACTTTTTACTATCTGCAGAAGAAGTAAGAAGTCATTTATTCAGACGAAATAGCGATATTTTGGTGCCTAAAAATTTTGTCTAGACAGTCTGACCTCTAATAAATGTTTTTTTATCTTTAAATGGAAAAACACTTAATGTTCTTTTTTTTGCTTAATCTACAGTGTTTATTCTTTATTCGAGTTATTTGCATGCATGTGCTTAAAATATTATAAATATTATACTAAAAGTAACTGTAAACAAAGTCATTTTGAATATTGTTCACCTGACACTTGTCCACTTCATTCCTCGTGACACATAAGATCACAAACGTCAGATACTGACCTTTCGCCAATCAGCTTTTTTGTAAGAATTCAGTTCGCACATCCGGCCAATTAGCCAACCAATCAGCTACTTTGATACATTCTTCATTGCCAAACGTCCGCCGACGTTGGCTTGCGAGTGTTGGGGAAGTTTTAAGAGAAAAAGTAGCTTGTAAAACTTCCCCATCACAAGATTATTCGAAGCGCTGTAGAGCAGCACTTTATTCGTTACAAGAACTGCTAGTTGATATTCGTTTAACGGATTTATTTCATGGACTAGTTATATAAGACTCAGATCCTCTGCGGGCCGCAAATGATAGACAAGATGACAATATGACTTCCAATCAAATAAACACGTTGTATAATTCAATGATGTCGATTTCCAGATTAGTTAAAACTCTCATAAATGGCCTCACATGGCGAGTTGGTCAGTGTCATTATCTGTTGTATACTAAATTCACACTACTAGTTTTAAATCGGATGCCTAAAAGGATATTAGTCGTTACGGCCATCGACGCGTTGTCGACTTTAAGAGTGGGGAAGTTAACAAAGTATAGTTTCTCTCAAAATATACAACTTGAAAACAAAAAGCAGATTCGATTAATTAAGGGATGTGTTTGGGGTAGTGCTAGTTCTAAGTATCATTACGAACAGAGTTTAATCAAGTTCCAAGCTGAAGTTAAATATATAAAATGGTTATAATTAAAAACTTGATATAACTGATTTGTTATAAAGGGTATTGCTTCCTCTCAAGTTAAAAACTAAAGTACGTGCTTGTAACAAATTAGAATACCTTAGCTTGTCTGGAAGTTTGTGAACCAAGTCTTTGTAGTCGACAGTCAACTGGAGCGGCCGGCCGATTGCGCAATAAATCAACTACTGTTTCGAAGGAAAGTTGACCGGATAATACGACTTTTGGCTTTAAAATCTGTCACAAGCTCAGCTTGCCCTGGGGCCTACAACGGAAGCTGTGATTGGCTGGGTTTAATATTTTGGTTTGCCGGTAGAGGAATCTGCCAATCAGTTTCTTTGTTGTGGTTATCGAGAAGTATTTCTGAAGAGGACAGTCGGTATGAATTTGCATTTTCATCGAACCGTTAAGCATTTTACGCAAGCTGTAGAAGTTTGTATAGTCCACAGCCTTTGACTGTTCACTTGGCTTTACGTTCTTTCTAGATTCATTGATTGTCAGCTGTCCATATACAATCAAAGGAAAGCACGAAAAGAAACAACAAGGTAAATCAATGCAATCATGGTTAACAAATTAATACTTTAAAGTTCAGTTAGTGTGCATTGAAAACAGGCACAGACGAGTTGAAGGGTCAGGCGAGTTATCGTACCTGAATATGAGAAAAGGTTTTCATAATCTTCATAGCAAGCGATATATTAAAAAGGTGAATAAGTTCCCGTTCGGGTCTTATAATTAACTTATAGTTTATATGGTGATAGTTGCTTCTCGGAATTTCAACAGAACTTGAGATGTGCTTCTAAGAAATAACCTTCCTCAATTCTTCCTTTTTTTCCAAGAACTGGAAGTCTGGAGTTTACTTCCGGCTGTTTATATTTAAAAGAACTTAACTGCGAATCGTTTCTTTGTTGCTAAGTTAAAAGCTTGGTAAATAAAGCGTGTAAGCGCTAAAACGATTCCACCCCAAGGCGAAGATGGATTGTAAGGGCCGACAGTTAAATTCTTATAAAGATACGTGTACTAGCTGCAAAAGGCTAGGAAATCTTAAAACATCTATAACCGGTTGTGAGGGTTAAAGGAATGATGAGATTTTTCTCATTTCTTTTGGTGGTGAAACAATTTAACCAAAGAGTGTTGTCGTTCAGTGGCATATGTGTATAGATTCAAGTGAGGCCTTACCACTGGAAAGGGGTATATTCCAAGTTTCGCTGATCTGCAGCATCAACAGAAGAAAAACCTCTGATCTCGGTCAGGGATTCGAACCCACGACCTACGAAACAGATCTACGTCGCTCTAACCAACTGAGCTACGGGGCCAGCTGGGATTTTAAGGACAGTACAGCTCGGCCTGAGCCAAGAAATATTATTATGGGTAAACCATAGAGTGGTTCGCTGATCTACAGCAACAACAGAGAACCCCATAAACCCACACAAAGGAAAGAGAAAAAAAACGATTTATTTTTGATAGAAATCTGGTAGCCTATTCTATAGGTTGAATATGTCGGGAGTTTTCTTTTGTACTGTCAGCAATATTTTAGCACCCAATTTTTACTTCTACAGTCGTCTCCCAATAACCCAAACCTGGAAAGCAAACTGAAAAAACTTGTGTTATCGGGAGTCCAACTTGCCGAGAGCACACTTACTGTACATGTACATATGTTTTCGAGAGTAAATCAATTTTGGTTTGAGTTATCGCGAGTTTCGAGAACTTTAGCGATTGTTCGAGTTAGCGGGAATCGGTTTTACTTTTTGAATTATTGTTTTGATTTTTATAACTTTAATTTGTTGCAGTGTGATATTCAGTGAGTCAGCTTGCTTCCGGTGGTGTTCGTCTCTAAAAGTGAAAATCCAGTACAATACAATGGCACGAAATCTTTGGATACCTCCAGTTCTGATTGTTTCACTGCTTGTGATCATTGCTCAAGGATTAAAAAACAGCTCTGTCGCAACCCAAGCTGCTGAACATTGTATGCAAGAATTTGATGATGCAAGGATTTACGAAAGCTTGAAGAAAGGACAGAATTATTACAATATTTCACGCGCCCTTTATCCCTCTATCGACGTCCCATCGCTGTATGTGAAAATAACTGTAAAATTTATTTCTAGTGGTGAAAATGGAAGTTTTGCAGTCGAAACTAGGCCGTACACCTGGAGCAAGTGTTGCTTGTATGTGGCAACCAACTACATCAGTCTATACGCCATGAACATTTATTCCTTGGGTGCAGTTTGGCCAAACAGAAGAGAAACAAACCTGTACATCTCAATTCCAGAATTTTGCAACAATGTAACAGAGAAAGATAAAACATCAAAGATTATCTACTTCCTTTCTACCGTAAGTTTTTAAGTCTACTTGTTCTAAAGTCAAATGAAAGCACATACACTTTTTGATATGAACATTTTTAGAAGCTGTCAAATTAAACAATTTATAAAATTTCCGAACGGTCTAGATAGGTAAGAACAGGTTAGCTAAAATTTTAATGAAGAACACAATTATATGCAACTTTGAGTTTTTTCGCACACATGTTTCGGCAAATTATCCATTGCCTTCATCAGTGCAATGACAAGATGTACAATGAGATTTTTTTTCTCCGTTTCCCTCCCTCTTTTCTTTCCCTATAAACCTCCACTAAAGTTGACAACACTACATTAATTTGTAGACCACGTTCGAACGGAGACCAACAGTGACAGAGTAAGTTTCACGGAAAAAATCGAAGCTATTTTGAAAGAGCAAAAAGTTAGTTTTATGTCTAAACTATCGTATTTTGAACGGGGTTTACAAATTCACATGTGCTAACTGTATTAGGCTTCTAATTACGTCGGTTAATATTCCCGACATTTGTCCATTTGTACGAGAACACCTAACAACTGATATACGAGAACACCTAACAACTGACAAAGCCTCTCACACCTACAAACAGTTGGAAAAATCTCAGGTCTGTAGAGATGAGTCCTTTGAGGATTGCTTTGAAATTCTAGACAAAGCTAGCAATAGTTTGGGGTTAAAAATTAATGAGGCCTAGTTACATATTTTACGGGAAAGGCTAACACTCAACCAACAGTTCTACCATGTAAATCTCAAGTTATTTTTGAAACTTATTATTATGTTAATCTCTCTACCTTATATATTCTCATTAATTGTACAACTTGTAATTACACTGATGAAGGCAATGGATTATTTGCCGAAAAATGTCTGTGAAAAAACACAAAGTTGTTGTGTTCTTCGTTAAAATTTACAATATCTATTTGTACGGCCAAAAGTTTGCGTTCATGGCTTAGATCTTTGTGCGAACAGGCGCTTGACTTTTTTGTTTGTTATCATATCATATCGTATTGTATCATATCATATAATTAAGATTATATCGTATCATATCGTGTCGTATCGTATCATATCATATCGTATCGTATCATATATTATAACGTGTCGTATCACATCATAAAATATCGTATCGTATCTTATCATATTATATCGTATCGTATCATATCATATTATATCGTATCTTATCTTATCACATCATATATTATATCGTATCGTATCGTATCGTATCATATCATATCATATCGTATCGTATCGTATCTTATCACATCATATATTATATCGTATCGTATCATATCATATTATATCGTATCGTATCTTATCACAGCATATCATACATCGTATCGTATCGTATCATATCATATCGTATCGTATCTTATCACATCATATCATATCGTATCTTATCATATCATATTATATCGTATCATATATCATATCATATCATGTCATATTATATCATATTATATCATCAGATCAGATCGTATTGTATCATACCGTACCGTATAACATTTTAAATCATACCGTTAACAATATTGATTTCTGACAAGGCTCTATCCAGGCATTACAAGGGCTATATCGTACACATAAAGATCTATTTCTTCATGGTACTCTTTCTAATAATTTCACGGAGAAATTACAAATGAGCATTTTGAAAATTCAGAATTTTTTGTAATGCTTCATTGCTAACACCATGTTTTCTTTTCAGCTTGAAGATGTGGCTGTGATACCTGACAAGCAAGACCCACGATTGAACACAGTCGAGTGTGTGGTTGAAGGTCATGACGATTTTAATGATAACATGTTTCATGGTAGATTGGTATACCTCATGCATTTTCAACCATGGAACATTGTTTTTTCGACCTATACTACTTTTGGGGTTGCATGGGTCGTTTCAGAATTTGTCTTTCCTAACGAAGAAGAAGAAAATTTTAAGAAAAAGCTAACACATCTCTCTTGGATTTCTATAATTCATTCTATGATTGAGTCACTTTTTGTACTCGCTGCAATGATAGTACCACTTGTATTTAATAGGGGTGGATACTGTTATCCTCTTTTGTATTCTTTGACGATCTTCGTTAGTTGGATTGTGATTATAATTGCTTTTCGCAAGTGTTCGACTGAAAAACCGAAATTGCGTACGAAACTTTTTTTAAACTTTTTTACAATCATTCACCACATTTTGTGGATAATTCTAGGCGTAATAACGGATACAGGATGGGGACTTACAGTACTGTTTGTTTATTGTAGTTTATTATTTTCCATCAGTTTGTTTGTTTACAATAGTTTAAAGGAGTTTGATGAAATAGGCGTCAACGATGCACTTTATTTCGGCTTCCTTTTGATACTTTATTTGGGATTTCTCTGTGGCATAGGAATTGCCGGCTTGTCATTTTTGAGCACTGATCCCGTAGCAGGTATAATAAGCAGCATTTTGACTGTTGTTTTGTCGTTGTCGTGGAATTATGTCAAGAAACGTTTGAAGGGAGACCAAAGCCGAGACTCCCCGCTCTCTTCTTTAGTCTAACAGCAAGTAACTGCGATGAGAGATAGAACTGCTAAATAAGATTGTCGACGAATACAATAGACCGTTGTCACGCTAGCATTGGATAATGCGTTCAGTTTATCGGGAAACCCCCCCCCCCCCAAAAAAAAAAAAAAATCTGTTTAGATCGAAAGTACGCAAAATTTTTGGTAAACAAACAATTGTCCATATGGCGGCTATACTATGGGACAGCATTCGATTCCCGTAGAATGAAAAGATCTCAACGTCTGCAAATTCTCGAAACAATATTAAATGTTATTTGCTGACTAAGTATCAGTTTCAGCCCTACTTATCTTCTCTACTCAACCTTTCTTCTCTTCTCTTAAAGTTATGAATCTCGTTTTCAATTAAAACTCAAAAAACACACAAGACTTCGAAAACTGAAAAGTCAGTTACCAGTCTCATTTAAAATAGTGATAAAAATTGTTTTTAGCGTGCACTAAACAGAAAATGTAAAAAAGAATTTTGAGGTTAGTGAAAATGTACTTGTCAAGTTGTAATAAAGTTGTTGTTGTTGTTCTTAGCAGCTTCGATAGTTATTGTTGTAATATGAGCCATTCATGCCATTTGAGATCACTCTTTATATTCACACCAAGAACTTTTGCTGGAGACATTTTTTTAACTCTACCCATTCTAAGATGACTTGAGAACGGCAAGGGAGAGCGTTTGAGACTTGTCTGAATCATTTTCATGCACATGGTTGGATTGAGGTGTAGATGGTTTTCTTGAGAGCAGTGGTGAATGGTATTATTGCTGTAGTGAGCTTTGCTTGGTGGGAGATATGACTTCAGAAACAGAGGTGTCATCTGCGTATTTTCATATAGGAACTCTTCAGGTAGGCGGAGATCAATTCATCATCATCAAGAATATAGCCAATGGCCAAGACGGGTCCCTTTGGGGAAAACCTGCAGGAACATCTAGCCAATCAGAGAACACACCCATTATGTTACTGCTCTTTGCTGTCTGCCCCTTAAGACATAGACAATCCAGTTCACAGCTGTAGGTTTCAATTCAAGACTTAAGAGCTTAGCGACCAAAATGTGATGTTCGACAAGGTCGAAAGCTTTGCATGCTGTCTATGGCGCTCAACCAAAGATAAAACATATAGAAATGCGTGCAAAAGTAATGAATGCACGTGCTGGGGATTAAACCAAACTGGCCAGCATCAACAGCAGATAAAAACACGGGTTTTAGAGCCCTCTGCGACTTTTGACAAGGTAGACACTAATTAGATAAAGTCTTAGGCCTTTATTGATATAGTTGACAGTAAGTACTTTAGGAAGAGGTGAAACATCGGCAAACTTCCAGGCTCTTTGGAACCTACAGTCACGGAAGGAGGTGTTCAGAATGTCGGCACAGCCAAGATATCCACACATTCTCTAAGTACTCAATTAGGTAGATCATTTGGGCCACCAGCAAGAGCGGAGATAATCTCACGAAGTTTACGCGCAGTAGAGAGCTCACTGACGGAGATAGGCTGGTTGAAGTTCATTTCCAAGTAAAGGAGAGTATTCTTCCTTTAGAGAGTACTCTTACCGCGCACAAGGTCAGGGTGAAGGACAGGTGTCAATCACGCCCAGTTGCTTTAGCAGAGCCACATAACTGTTTAAACTCCCTCCGCCAATTGCGTGGGAATCTTGCAAGTCCTTGACATTTTTACCGTAGTACACTCACGCAAATGCTTGCTCTCGCAATGAACTTTGTTCCTAGCTAAGAAAGTTAAGTAAGGGCTTATTTCCGGATGCAAAGGCCTTTTGGCGACAGGCAATAAGCTGCTTGAGCTGACTAGACACCAAAGGCTATCAGGCTCGTGGACTTTAAAGTGCCTTTGAAACAACATTTTTTGAGCCCATGTTAATTTATCACGTTCTAACTCAAAATTGTTCGGTTTGAGTTGCGTTGGACCTTTGTCTTACCTTTTTTTCTGCAACTGAAAATCGTATTTGGCGGTTCAAAAGTGGTTCCTTTCCGCGCGAGGCCAAAACAACCATGTCACGTGCTATGACGTAGTAAACTGTGAAAGCTGAAAGCAATGGCGGACTAGGGAAAGAAGAAGCAAAGAAAGGTGGAAGTTATTGCTGGGGGTGCCTAACGATGTTAGTTAGGACTAAGTGTCAGACTTTTGTAATGACAAGCATCGAAAACAATCATACGAGCAGAATTTCAAATGAATTTAGCGAAAAAAAATAAAAATTGCCGAGAATCGACCAAACACTAGATAAGCCGATTTCTGAGATTTTAAAAGGAATAAGACTATTCTTTTAAAAAAAACCGATCTTGAACAACATAAACATAGATAAAAAAAAAGTAAGCAGGCAAAAAGGCATGTTTCTGATGTTTCTTTTAATCCTTTCAGCGTAGCAGTTTAGAAAAATCTCTTAGTTATATAAGATCTCTACTCACTACAAAAATATTCATCCAATTGCCAATATTCTTTCTCACAACAGGAATCCTTAATACATTATAAATAATATCTAATAATTTGAGCTTTATCACTATTACTAACTCTTTCATTACCCTAATCATAGTTATATTAAATTTATATAATTTATTAACAAACACTAACTTAATCCTTTCAGCCCCAAATACCACACTCGATGGATTACTACATTCTTTCAACACAGAGTCCATTACCAAGTTAGGAGAATTTAGATTTTCACTTTTATGTGCTTTGTTGATCAACTTCCATTTTCTCATTACCAGATGTACAGTTTAGTCTGTATTAAGTAAGGAAAAAAAGAGATGTTGATAAAACTAGCTGGGGATGAAAAGATTAACCAACTTTTTGGTAAATGTAATTTCTTCATTTCCACTTAATCGATCAAGTCTATAATCAATAAATTTTTCATTTAAATTATTATTTATCAATATTATCTAATATACTTTCAAAACGCTGTTTAAAAGCTCTAAAAAACGTGGCAACAAAATTGCCCCTCATAACGGTCTATAAAATTCTATATCCGGGTATACCGTCCAATATTACACAGATCTCTAATGAATAAATTGTATAATGGATGAAAAACGCGTTAGTTAGGTCTCGTCTAAATGTGTTTGGGTCTCGTTGAACTAAGTAAGTCTGTCTAGTTTGATTCTTTTTTTATAGTATCAAGAACAAGGAGTTAAGACGAGCGATAGATTTATCGCGCCTTCACGCATGTGTACTAAACTTGCATTTCATTACACAAGCAATATCAATGTGATATCTAAATATTATTACTTTTTCTCCTACTGGCGCTATTACACAAGCGACCTTTGAAGGCATCTTAGTCTCTTGCACGTCGGAGGTCGTTTTGAGTGTATAACATAACTCTGGAACTTGCAACGTATAATGCATTGTTTGGGGGGCTATCTCGCTGTAATGTCGTTCAAATTACGGCATGTGGTTTAACTTTTGATAATAAACAAGCTCAACTTCACGGTAAAGCAAAATCGTGCTTTGTTGTTTCTATGTCCGTGCATTCTCACTGACTCACACGGGCCCACAGTTTACGTTCGTGTATTCTTACTGGCTTTCGCAAGAGCCAACAGTTTTCGTGTATTCTTAGGGTTTCCCACAAGCCAACAGAATACGTTCCTGCAATCTCAATGGCACACGAGTCGATAGTTTACATTCGTGTGTTCCTTTTTGGCTTAGCAAACGGTCTCTCATGTGTAAAAAGCCTGCGTATTCCTATTGGCTGAACAGTTTACTTCCGCGTGTTCCTATTGGCTGAACAGTTTACCTCCGTGTGTTCTTATTTGCTCGCGCTCGAGCCAACGCTTTCGAAACAAGGAGTTGTGCTTCAAGCTGCTGTCTTTCTGCTTGTGCAATGTCCGCTTCTGTCAGTTGCTTTCGTTTAAGAAGGCCCATGTTTACATCACTCCTAGCAGGATCGGTTTGTTTCGCACCGTGTTGGCGAGTTGATGGGTATAAAGCTGTGGCATCAGGCTCGCCAAAGCCTGCGTTTTTCGTCCCGGCATTCTTCGCGCTCTGCTGCTGTTTCTCCAGACGCTTGAGCTGGTCTTGCGCCCGAGATAAAATCGATCTTGCTTCGTTAAAAGAGGGCGACGATTGTTCGATTGGTCGAGAATGTGGCTGAGGAGGTGTCATGTATCTGAAACAAGTAGCGAGTAAATAACTTAAATACATTCGTTTAGCCCTAATCGTGGAAGATACATATCCAGACTTTAACATCCATATTTGTTTGTGCGTCAGAAAGATTCGGCTTCGCAGCTGAAACCCGATAACAAAAGCCCCCTCTCTATAAGATATTTCACATCCATGCACAATGCATATATCCCACTGTTTTGGCGGGCCGCACGTCTTACAAACATTATGGTTTCCGAAATATAAAATTGTTTTTACCTTGTATGGTAGTTCATAATGATCTGCAGTTTTTATTTCCCAATATAAAACTAGTTTGTTTGCTCTTTTCAGCGATACAAACACGTGTGAACTTTTTAGTTCACGAAAGAAGTGCTTTGGGAAAAACGAGCCGCATGGCAGTTTTTGTCGCACTACTTGAGTGAACTAAAAAATCACAAGTGTTTCTATCAACGAAGAAAGCAAGCAAGTGAGTTCTCATTTCTTTTATAAAACATGTTATACTCAAACAGCCGATAAATTCCCGCGATGAAGTATGCAGGTACACTCTATTCGTATTAAGAGTGCGTCACCACAGCCAATCAGAACGCGCGTTGTATCTTCTATACTTTATAATCAATTACATGAAACAGAACTATGGCCAATCAGGGCGCATGTCATTTTGGGCTTCTTTTCTAAACTTTTTGTTATCTAAATTGTTATCACGTATTACTACAGATACCTTGCAGATGAGCCAATTGCAGGATGCAACAATCTGTCAGGCACTTGATGATTACCATATATGTCCTTCGGGGAGCGCCTGTTTCCAGAGGGGAGGTGCCAGTCGTTTGGGATTGGTTCACCATAATTGTTTATTGGCATGGGCGCCATTCTTGCCGATGAGGGTCGGGAAATTTCCGTGCTTCTACGAGGCTGCGCCGATGATGGTCGATTATAACTCGGTGGAGGCCGAACGTATGAGTCAGCTGGTACTGAAGGATAACGGAGTTTTCCTGTATATGGAGTTGGCACCATAGTCTGCGGGTACGGGGCTTCAACTATTGCTGGCGAGCGCATTGGTATCGGTGTCTGCGGTAGCGCAACTGGAGCGAACAGCGGTTGCTCATAAAAAGCCTCGTTTACATACTGGCCAGAACCAGCGGATTCTAGCTTGGGAGACAGGGATCTTTCTTTTGTATCTTCAAGATACAGTGCATCCCTCTGTCGCGAATGAACACAAATACATTTGTAATCGAAAAAAAATTCTAACAATTCACCCTTTAAGACAAGTTTTTGTATTTGCACATTAGGTAGGTGTGTAAAGTTTTAAACTTTTTGTGTTAAGTAACGAAGAACCAAACTTCATTCCGCAGGGCCTGGGAACAAGGCTATGAAGAACGAACACTTGCTACAATACCATTATAACAATCAACAACATAACTTTCCTAGTTAAAATTGAGCCTTCAAACATTTACTCAAATTAACACAAAAATATTGGGCCTGCCCTGGGGCGGGGTTGAAAAGGGGGGGAGCCCATTGGGGTCCAATCATAACTTTTTAGTTTTTAAGTGAAAACGGGAATCTTTCTTCGTCGTTATAACGTCATCAAAATGTTACGTTAACGGTATTGACGTTATATGCTGATTTTCTATACGGTTGCTCTACTTGTTAAAGAAACATTGTGATGGTAGAAAAAATCGGAAACTTTGATTCACAAGCATGCAAATTATAAACACACATAGCATCTTTTTCCTTGCCAATAATGTGAGTTTACACGTACGTACATGCAAATTTTTTTGGAGAAAATGGTAGGAAAAGCTGTTTCTATAGCAACAGCGCCACTGACTATATCTTCTTTGACAACTTTTAAGCAAGTCTTTCAAAGGCAAAAAAAGCAATAACATTAAGAGTTACTTGGCAACAAAAGTTTTTCAAATCATTTGAGCAAATACTTATAGATGAAAAATCATTTCAAAATCACTTTTCATTAGCGAAATAAGCTTTTTCATTACGATTTATAGTTCAATAACCTGTTTCTAAAGATCAACAAACTGTATCGCATATTTATATAGACACTGATCATGATAACAGAGACCTTCAGAGTCGATTACGACTACGAGTACGAATTTTTCCCATCCGTCATACTGCGTGTGCGAAGAAATCACGCTATCTCGTTGTGTTGCCAAATCGTCATATCATCTTGTTTACAACGAGATTTGCATAAAATCTTGGCGCGAGAACTACGAGATTTTGACAACGCAAAGAGAGGCGAGATCTTCTCGCGACCTCTGGCACGCACAGTCTCGCGAATGGGAAAAAATCGTACTCGTATTTGTACTTTTAGAGAGCTTCAGATTCGACAACGATCATGCAAGTGCGAGTTTTTCCCATTCGTCATACTGCGCGAACGAAGAAACCACGCAATCTCGTTGTGTTTTCAAAATCTCGTTGTCGTCGCCTTGTTAAATTAAGCAACGAAATTTTCATAAAAACTCGGCGCGAAGACTATGAGATTTTGGCACCACAACGAGAAGGTAAGATCTCTTCGAAACGTCATGGCACACGCAGTCTGAAGAAAAGTAAAAACTCGTTCTAAACTATCAATAACCGCTGACCACCTCTTTACCTCGTCTGTCCCGGAGCTTATTTGCATCACTCTATTCTTGTCTCTTCCTCGTTTCCTTTCTTTCTCCTTTTCTGTTCTTTTCCCTTCTCGCTTCCTTTCCTGTTTTCGCTGTCTTCTCTCTTCCTCGCTAGACATGCTCCCCGAACTGAAATCGGACTTTGTTTGAGAGTCCATGCTTTCACCAGCTGTTGTGTCGGATCCTACGCGGTTTTTACGCCAACGGCGATCCACTGCAGGTGTAGGTCTTGGTCTGTGTAAGAATCAGAAAATAGATTCAATACTTGTTTGACATGTAAATCTTTTGTTAAGAGTTGAAATTATACTTCTCCTCCTCCTCCTGCTACTACTACTACAACTACTACTACTAATACAACAACAACAACAGCAACTACTACTACTACTACTACTACTACTACTACTACTACTACTACTACTACTACTACTACTACTACTACTACTACT
>JAOBRD020538646.1:0-16713 GCA_027575215.2 Hydrozoanthus sils | reverse complement strand
CTGCAACGCAGCCTTTCCAGCAAGCACATGGCACAATTTCGGGAGCTGTCATTTCAAGTGATTTTTGGTCAGTTAATTGTAATTGTTAATTGATGTGACGATTGTTTAGCAATTGCCATTCACCTTTCCCACGTTGTTTGGCAAGGAACTCTTTAAAAACTTCCTTAGGCTGAGATTCTTTGTGTGAACTGTAAGTCGTTTGACTCTTTTGCATTAATTGATTTACACGCATGATTTCAGCAACATAAAAGCGAGTCGCTAGTTTTGGCACGTGCATAAACTAAAACATTTGGAAAAAAATTTTAAAAGTTGTTGAATTTTTCTTGAAATCAACTTGTTTGTATATACTAAAACAATTATTCTCTTCAGTCTCTGTGAATAGTGGCTTTCAGAATATTCACCTCTATTCACCTCGACTTCTGAGAATAATTATTAATTATTTCACGAATAGCTGAATGTCCAAATATAAAGATCAACGTCAAACCGGGCCAGTTTAGTTTTGTTTTGATACAAAAATCAAAAGCGATTGCTTTCGTTTGTAAAAAGCGGGACTAACAATTCATTTCAACTTTACCATTTTGCCATTCCGTAAAGACTCTTCTCACCTTTGACTCTCGATCTTTATCTTGAGAGAGAAAGTGCACAGCAAATGCAGAATCGGAGACAAATCACCCAGATACCTTCCACTTCTTCCGTAAACTCTGTATGTGTTACTCGATCTTCAGGTAAACATGTTCTCAGTCTTGAATCCAAAAGAAGAGTTTATAAACTTAGATTTACTCAACATGTAAACTGTTTTAGGCACTTATTGCCGCTTCAAAATCTGCCATGAATTAAGTTGACATTGTTGTTACTGGTAACTCATGACCCCCATGAATGAATTCACCAACAGCCAGAACAAAAAGGTTTAAAAAATGACAAATGATAGTCTGTAGCTTGTCCATTTTTAAGGAAGCCAAAACGACACTTGCTCGGCGACTGCTTGATATTCCTCCGCTTAAACTTGAAAACCTGTTCACCCAAAACGAAATCAAGTGTCAACAAACCGTCAATAAATTAGAACCCAGTACTCCGAAGCATAGACAGCCCCTTGAAGGTAAATCAAAACAGAGACAATTAATAACAAGTACAGTTTGGTTTAGCTATATTTATATTGAGCATGCATGGTTACAATTTAAACATACATACCTGATATTTGAAGGCAGGTACTTGTGTCAGAACTTTTTCCAAAATCTATATCCATGATTGAAATTTTTGTCCCACATTTGGGTGGAGGTGTTATGAGCATGATCTGAGCCACATCAGACGCGCTTGGTTTAGGCCACCCACTTGTTACCATTATACCTGTGGTGTTGGTTTTGCTGCTGAGAGTATATAATAAAAGAGACAGTTGATCATGAAAACTAATATATTTCCAGTTAAATTAAATTATGCAACCAAAATTAAGTTCTAAAACAACTGGAGTGATTCTAATTTAACTAATAAATTCTCCCAAAAAAATTGTGAAGAGATAATTGGGAAAATTAATGTAGGGAGAGTTATTGACTCAATCAAAGTCATTTATACTGTATTTAAAACCAAAAGAGATGAAACAGATTATTAGTTTTAGTGTTTATTTTCAACTTAGTAAATTGCATTTGGCAATTGACTAGAACTTATTTTTTATCTGACTTTCAACTCCAAAACTATACAGTAAGCTATGCAAATTTTCCTCAAAAGTCAAGGTAGCATTAAGAAAAGTCAAGAAAGCATTAAGTCCCTGCTTTTGAAGTTGTAAAGTTCAAAACCTGTTCAGATTGAACAAAATTTCCAACATGATAAATACCTAAAATTAAGTTACCATTCAAGATTGTTCTCTACTGATGCATTGCTAAATTCTTCCAATTTGCAATATTAATTGAACTAAAACTTTAGTTTAACCAAACATATATATGAGAATTTTTCTTTTCAATATGATCAGTATACAAAGTTAGATCATTTCCAATCAATTTATGTATTTAATTTATTCTCTCATTACAAAAAATAAGAAATTAGTTTAACTTTGTAGGGAGAATTTAGGTGTTGATAAACTAGCCAGAATAAAATGCGAGGTGGGGGGTTCTCTGCGGTTAAAAGGGTTGGGATGATCAACAGAAAAGTCCCCAGAATACCCTAAAAGATACTGAGGGATAAACATTAATTTCCACCCTAAAAAACACCTTTCAAATTTAAAATTGCCCTAAAAAAAACTGAAGTTTTTCCCACATGAGCTAGCAGGACAGCACTACGTCCCTTCATGTTGTGCCAAATGTGATGTGCAGTAAACATAAGCAAGTGCGTAATGGGTCGTTCACCAAAGCATTTTCATCTTTACTTCTTATCAGTAAACAGAACTGAACACGGAAATGCAAGCAGTCAAATAACTTTGGGTTTTTCAACCCTAAAAAATTCCAGGCTGATGATTTAACACAGGTTTTTTTTAACAACCCGTAAAAATTACCAGACTGTAGGGGATTCCAGATTAAACTATAGTAATCAAAATTCAAATTACAGAGAAAATGTGACAATGTGAGATGATCTGTGATATTCTGTCAATTCCAGCCCTTCCAACTCCTCCCTCTGAATCTGTTCTATAAGTCATAATTGGGACTTTATGTAATGGGGATAGCACCCACAGCTTACCACAAAAAACACTTCTTGCTTGCCCTTTTTGATCATGTACGCCAGCTAGTTTGCTTTCTCTTTGTTCTGAGTTACACTTTGTGAATAGAAAAAGATAAAAGTGACTTGTAAATGAAGATTAAGAAAATTATCTGTTGGTCATTCTCGTAGTTGTAAAAACTTCAAAACTGAGATTTTTGGATTGTACTTTTCAAGACGATGGGATGCAGGTGACCAATTGTATTCACTATTGTTTTCCACCGTTGTCCTCAGTGTTGCCATTCTTTTCCCTAATACCCAAATAACTCACCTGTGCTGAGAACTGAAATTTCCAATATTTGGGGCAACACCCATCTGGATGAGTGAGAAGAAATAGACTTTAAACCCCTGCCATCTGAGATAATTCTTGGTCTGTTGGCCACTCCAATGAAAGTGCATCTTGATACAGTTATCAGGAGAATACACATCATGAGGTAAAAAGCTGTTGCCAGTACAGAACCTTCCAATGGAATTTTCTTGGCAGCTGCAACAAAATTAAAAAAAAAACAAAAAAAAAACAAATTAAGTGATTGGTTATATGTTGGTGAAAAAATGTTGGGAGCTAGTTAACTTTGCTCTATTTTCTTTATAGAGATTTTTTTATGGTTCATTAATTGTTATATACCTAGACTTGAGCTTTCACTCAACAAAATTTGTGATTGGTTGATTTTTGCTGTGCCCCTGATCAAATTCAAATGTATCCCGACCAGAATACAATAGTGTAGTTGTTGCCTACCTGTGGTCTTTGTATTTTTTTTTGTTTTGCTATATGGCTGTTTTGTTTAAGGGAAAGTCTTGGTTTAAAATTTAATTTCCTTTAACAACCCTAGAAAATTACCCAACTATTTTAACCCCTAAAAAGTATCTACCACCCAATTATTGGGACCACCCCCACCAAGATAAAAGTGATGACAATAATATAATATGGCTGTGAAGATGAAGAGCTGGGGATTTGTTTGGTTTCCTTCAACATGTAGTTGATTGCTGTAACCTTAAAAATGCCTCAAGATAAATTATGACAAGCTTAGTTTAAAAATGAAATGATTTTTATTGGGATGCATTAATTTGAAGACAGGGCATTAATAGCTTACAGTGGTACAAAGGTTCAAAGTTGCTTTTAACAGGGTGATTTGGTTACCCATAGGAGAGATTGGGAGACTGATTCTGTATTCTGGAGAGTTGGTATGACTGCTGTGTTTCAAAACCGGTAAGAAGATAAATATGATTCATCTGACAATCAAAGATTGTCAAATTAAGCTAAGGTTGAATACTTAACTGTGTACAAACCCTCCAGATCAGCTGCTTTCCCTTAACAAAGAGCAAGCTACTTGCTTTCTGAACTGAGAAAGAAATGTTGGCGAGTGACAAAAAGCTAATCTAAGCTAATGGAGGTGAGCTGTCTTTTCCAAGTGATAAGGCCTTAAAAAAACTCCTGCAAGGATAGTGCACCACTGCCCTAATACCAGTGTTACTTCAAATTTCATCCCAATTTGAAGTGCTAATCCACTCACACTGACAACTGACTGTATTTAGAAAATTAAAAAACATAAGTAAACATTGTTAAATCAGAAACACTTTTTGTAATAAGTCAACATTATTCAATAGACAGTTCAAAAGTGTATGCTGGCATTCACAAAACTGCAATGTAGTCATCCACAAGACAGTAAACATGTGTAATTGATAATTGTTGTTATTGTGGAAGTATTTACACATGAATTTTTCCATTGTGTATAGGTCAAATCACAACACATTGCTAAGACTGTATTTCCCAATGAAGTGAGCAGTTAATTGCTCTCTCCTTAGGTCAGTTTTGCACAAGCAATGGCGAGCGAGAGCAATCAAACATCAAGCCCTGCTACAGTATGCAATAGAATAACCAACTGGTTAGGAAAGGGAAAGTCTTTGGGGTAACTAGGACAGGGGAACATTCTCATAAAGGAAAGTGCAAAGAAAACCCAATAAAAGGCTAAACATTTTTGACCTGAAAATACACTTCATAACATTGATTTTCAAAACGAAATAAAACTGCAGAAAAAACGTTAATGCTTGTTTGTTTTTGCAACCAAAAAAAAAACTTTTTTTCTAAAACAACTTCAATTTTTCTCTGAAAATCCCTACAAAACACCAAATTTGTTAATTTTGACCCCCAAAAATTTGATGAGCATGACTATCATAGGAAGTATTCCGGATCCCGAGGGGCTTGCATGGTAATTTACCAACAATTAGTTTTCATAATAGTTTTCAGAAGTGCTCAGTCAAAGAGTTTAAAGAAAGAATTGATAATTACTATAAAATTCAATAAAACTATTCATAACAAAATTTTCAGTCCCTTTATTAACGTACTTTATGAAACTTGGTTTTGTTTTTACACCAGAGTCAAAATTGAATCACCCCACCCCACCCCCCTTAGGTTTATGTAGTGCACTTGTTTTTGCATTATCTTTCTGGAAAAAAAAGATCTAAAATTCCTTTTCAAAGTTGTTGTGGTTAACCAAAAATTATTTACACCCCAACCAAATTATTGGGGGGGGGGGGGGGTTGTTGTTTTGCCGCCCATGTTATCCTTGAAATACTTCCTATCTGATCTCGGAAAACAGTAACACGTGCAACATGTTTCCTTATTTGCCCTCACCCAGGTAGTATAACTACCTTATTAATGATTCTGAATTCAGAATTCATTTCTGCGTAATAATGCAAGACGTCTCAAGAAAAAAAAATAAAGCTTTGCCCTGTTAAAGTTTCAGCACACGTCTTAATTTTCCTTTCTTTTTTGACTGAAAGGACAGAGCTAGCCCTTCCGTTCATGCCGTTTGTCAACTCTTGATTTTTTGTTTTCCTAAGTTATCTTCTCCGCTATCTCTCTGAGGAACACCCTTCGAAACCTGTGCGGTGCGACATTAAAAACTTAGCGCTTTGAGGATTTCGGGCAAAAGCCCATTATTCATTGGAGACTCTTCATTTGAACCTCAAGTTGTAGTACAGTGGAAGTAGATAAATTTATTTCTATTACGGATAGATATTTAGCATAATTTTCTGAGGAACTACAAAATATGAAAACTGGTTAAAGCCGTTATCAGAGTGTCAAGTTCCCATGACCCGCAAGGGCTGTTTCAAAAAACCTGTCAGTACCTCTCTTTTCATCTTTGAAACAAAAATATGCAAAGTTTTGCATAAAAATACTTGAAACTCTGTGTTTTTTGATAATTTTTTCATATCAACCATCATTTGTTTTCTAGCAAGAGAATCGCAAACAAATCGAGAAAGAAACTTACCCGACGAATATCTCCAAATATGCGTGCCGACATTCCGGCAACAATGAATCTAGCTGGAGCTCGAAGAACTTCACCACCAGATTTGCAGATTGCACTGATCTAAGGTTGATGTAGCAATCAAGTTTTGTTTTAAACAGTGTTCGCCATTCTTTCCTGCTCGGGGAAGAAATGGTACCTCGAAAAAAGGAGTTTTGCTGTCTAACTGATTTCGTGCAGACGCCGTTCCTTTCTTCAGAACTTTGTGCTGCGATTTCTGATCTTGGGCAGAAATGCAGAACAAGCAGAATTACTCTTCGTAGAGGAGTTAAGACCATCTTGTGCCGATTAAAAAGTAATTTTGAAGTGTATGAGAATTAATCCAAATTGGCCACTGTCAAAAGATTTGCGGACAACTGACGACAAAGTAATATTCCGTACTCAGTATTTATTTGTATTGATGATGTCATTTTTCCCGCAAAAACAACCTGGAGCACGTGGCTTGTGGAAGTAAAGGTCATCAAGATATCCGAAGTTTGTGCTATTTCAAGTGCGCTATATTCCCACCCTTCAAATTGGAACTAAGATCGATACGGTAATAAAATAAGCTCATAACAAATTACATGTCAAAAGTTTACAGATGAAAAATTGAGAATCCCGACAACATTAACAAAAATCAGCGCAAGCACTGATTTTTGCAAGCGCATTGACTTTTTTTAAATAAAAGAATTATATGAGGAAAAATATAGAATTTCTTCCTTTTTGCGAAACAATAATGTGCAAGTCAATTCCAGCCGCAAGCATCCCCCCGGGCATTCGAAAAAGTCAAATGCCCGGCCCAGCGGGCAATTTTCGTTGGCAAATGCCCCGCCCCCGGTTCCTATTATGATGGTCAAATGCCCGGCCCCCCAGTCAATGAGACCAATATACAAAATTATTAGTTGTCATTTTTTGAATAAACATAACTGCTTCGGCTCAATAGAGCTGAATAAAACAACCGGATCAGAAATTACAGTATTAAAACAGAACATTGTGTATCTACTGTGCTTTACTATACTCTCCACCCAAACTATCACGTATATTAAAGAGGTTGTTCTTTGTTCCTTCTTCTTGTGGCCTTCGCCTTCTCCACACCCCTTGCCCGGTTCCTTGCCACTTCCTGTAAATGGTCCCACCAGATCTTAATATTGTCTTCCGTAAGGCAACAATTCCTTGCATGGCTTCTCGAGGAAGGATAATCTGAAGGAGTTCCTCTTGAAGGCCCGTTCGATGATCTTCGACGGCGGTGAAGCCCGTATGGCTTTCTTGCTTTCATGTAACGCCAGGAGTCTCTCGACATCAGTAACGTAATGGCCTGAGCACAGCTTATTGCCACAATCCTTACATATATATTTGTCGAAAGTGAACAATCATGTGGTCTAATAATGGCGAACTGACAGGGTCACGAAATTTATAGACACTTCCACCGGACAAAGACAAAGCAGACGGTCTTTTATGGTCGATAGATGTTATTTCTTATTTCAAAATTACGGCGTAGGAAATTCTTGAATTCTGAGCGCCGTGAGAAATGACGACAGGATGTTACGAGGCAAGTTTTTTGTTGTTTGCGAATGCCCGGGGGAACGGACACTATTAACTGCCAAATGCCCGGCCTTCCGGGACTCATCTTTATGAAATGTCCGGGGTTTGCCCGGGGGGGATGCTCGCGGTTGGAATTGACACGTACATAAACACAACGAAAAGAATTTCGGTTGGTGGCATGATTTGCAACACTCGAGTCCCTTTCATACACGCCATTACATGATGTAAAATATGCTTGTCAAAGAGAACAATAAAAGTGTACACGAATAATAGATTAACGGTAATATGGACCATATCAAAACTTAGTGTGGTAGTGAGTGGCGTAGATTTACTCCCAAACCGACAAGAAAAAGTATTAAATCGGCCGAAAAAGATAAATCACTGAAATTTTTGAAAATTGTGATGATAAACCGGGATATCTTTTTAAATTGCCGTTAAAATTTTTTGTTTTCAAGCGAGGAGTATTTTGAAACAAAAAGATTCCTCAGGGTGAGATCATTCATCCTACAACTGACAACTTTTTGCGTGGCGATCGTAAGCTGACTTTTAAGAGGTAAATTCAATTAAGTAAATTGCAGCTGTTTACATAAAGCCTTGTTTACTTAAGGTGCGTTCCGATGCCGTATCAATGATCAAATATGTACGACTTTATTAAATTCTGTTAGGTGAGAACATGTACAGAGATACGCGACTGATAGCCGGCTTGATCTGGTTTGCCGTGAAAGCTAAATGGAAAAGCTTCGCAAACTGAAAATAACATGCCTCAGGTTTACGCTTACTTAAACACTCGAAAAGTAGAGATAAAACTCGGCTTCGCCTCGTTTTCTTCTCAACTCTTTTCTCGTGTTCTGCTACGCCATAGCGTGTTATTTTTCGTTTAGAAACACGCGCGAGACTATTTTATTCCCTTATTTAAAATAAACGCGGAAGTCTTTCCCCAAAGGCACAACAAGGTCTCGTTCAGACAGTTCGAAACGGAGCGATTTGACTTACTAGTTTTTAAAAACAGATTATTTTTCACTAAGATGAAAGCATGAAAAAGAACGAGTTTTTATTTGAGTATATTTATCTCTTTATTTAGTTTGCCATGGATTACTGAATATTACTCGTGCATATTTAAAGGTTTTTCCACATACAACTTTAGAAGTTTGTGTCTTATTTGAATATAATCAGCTTTTGATGTTTTATAATACACTATTAATGCATAGTCTAGGGCTTTTTCTATATTTTATAAGGAGTATGTATTTTGTATTTCATGGTCAACAGTAATTTGCTGTACGAGATATTGGGTTCCTTGCGTTTCTTCGAACCTTTTCAGTCCCAGTTGTCATGGTGAATTCTCCAACTAGAGCCCGTGCCTTTCGTGGAACAAAGCTGGGACTCGGACATCAGTAGTCTGCTGTGTTTGATCAATTCTCATATTCTCACTACTGAATAACATTTCATTTTGTGTGTGTTATGTAAGGAGAAGTTAAGTGTTGATAACTGACTTGGACTGAAATGGTTACACACTTTTTTTTTATAAGAACCAGTAAATTTGGCCGAGCCTCATTGTTTTTAATTTTTTGGCCATTTTCCCGAGACGATTCAGTCGCGTCATTATAAACTGCGAAGCATTTCTTATTCATTCTGTGTTGTTCAGTCAAAGATCGAAGCTCATGCAGCGAACTTTAAAAAACAATTAGCCATCGAGCCCGAGCCTCAGCTTGTTCTTAAATTGTTCTTAAATTTTCGCCAATCCGAGCCTCGTTGTTCTTATAAAATTGTTCTTATAAAAAAGCGTGCAAACGAACCAGATCATATATCCCTTATACTCATTTTTTTTTTAATTTTTAATTTGTGTCTCCTTCTAATTTTCGAAAGATTCCTGTATCCGGAATTTAATATAGCTAAACAATCTCAATAAGAAGGAGATGTAAAAGTGAAAACGTGTATATATGAAGCCATGCACGAACGAATGAGAGTATTCTTTCAAATAACAAGTTAATCAATCCCCGTATAGCGCTCTCTTTGTGATTTGAACTGTTTTGAAACTACTTGTATTGCAAACAATTTTCATTAATTTTGCTTAATGTGAGCCATTTTCTTAACAACATTTTCGAAGAAGATGCCGGTTATTATTGCAAACCGTTTCAACGTACAACCCTGATTGATTAAGAACTTATCACTTGCTGATTGGCTGTGTTTTAACGTTTTGTAACAGGCCCGTAGCCAGGATTTCTTGCGGGAGGGTGCACTCGAAGTGGAGGCGGACCAAACGAACGCCGAAGGCGTGAGACTCTAGGAATTCCGGGGTCATGCTCACCCCGGGAATTTCGAAAATTAGGTAGACTAAGACTGAAATGTAACACCGGTAGGCAAAATAACCCTTAAAAACCAGGGTATTAATCTTATATTGAACTTCAAATCAATTAAGAAAAACATAGTTGATAATGTTGCTTTTTTAAGTACATGGTCAACAAAAAGTGGACCTTCGCCGCCTGTGGGGGGATGCGAGCGTACCCATCGCACTCCCCACTCCTCCCTACGGGCTGCGTAACTGTATCAAATGTAAAGCATTCTTATTGTCTGTACAGTCGTTATTTACATTGTTGTTGATTGGTTATCTCCAACATGTCAAAAGAGCCTTTCATATTGGTTGTGCTGTCATTTTTGTGCAATATAAAACGTACGCCCTTCTACAAGTAAGCCTTACGCGACAAAGCTCTTGCAATAGATATAATAAAGTTTTCCATCTGCGAGACATGTGCTTCTTTGGTATAGTTAAACTAACGCATTCTAGTTTTTAAGGCTTGTGTGTAGGTTTGTAAATCTTTGTGCAAGGTGTTGACGGTAAGTAGGTGACTCAAATTAATTAAGCTAAAGCTAAATTCTTCTCGAGCCTAGGTTGCTCATTGGGCCGGCGCTTATCTCCGGTTTCCGAAGTGTTAAGCGGATGAGAGTCTTTAACTGCCTCTGGACTGGACACTAATCTATCGCAGGTTAGGCCCCAGTAGAAGCCACTAGAAATAGTTGTCTATGTGTATGGCTCTGATTAATCGTTTGGTGTACTAGTCGCTAAAATGAGGATAGCTGTATTTACACTTTGTGGGCATCCGATCAGCAGATGTGACTTGTACTGCAGAGTGTGTTTGGACAAGCGTTTCTTGTTTTTAAACCAAAGAAAAGGGGAGAGCAAAGAAAGGAAGGATCGGTTCATCTTTTTCTCCTTTTCTCCCTCTATTCTTCTACCCACTTGAAGTTTCTCGCGCGGCCACACCAACTCGGTTGCGTCCTCGACATATCTGTCTTGGACAGGAACCTTTGGGCCTCAAGTCAAGCTCTAAGTTACAATTTCGAATCATTTTACGAGAAAGTTTGGGTTTATACTTTTAAAAAAAATAACAATAATTGAATTTTTCCAGGCGATATTTGTAATATTTTGGCATTTCGGAATCTTCGTTCGATTGGAAAACTTCGTTTTTAACGTCCGGTCAATCAAACCAATATTTTGCACAATTGTGTCAAAGATGAAAAAGATGATGTTTGTATCAAATTTATAATTTGTTGTAGTTCCCTTTCTCGTCGAAATGTGCATCTATTCGTATGAGTCGTTGTGTTATAATGTGAGTGAAGAAAAATTGGGCCCCAGGTCATCCGTGTTTGATAAATCATGCCCAGTAACTTGCTATATTGCCCGCATGGCGAGTCCCAGTGGTGTAGTGGTTATCATACCAGATAGTTGTCCGACTGGAAATATGGGTTCGAGTGCCGTCGGTGCATTTCAGTCAATCTGACTTGGCATGAGGGTGGTATATATAGTACTTTGTTCTTTAAGTGGATTGGGGGGTCGTGCTTCCTCTCTTGCCTGTCTCCTTTGTCTTTGCGGTAACGAACATATATCTTTTGGAAATGACCTAGCCACAGCGAAGCTACAGCAACAAGCAAGCTAGTTACTATTCCAGCAACAGGATCTTTGCTTAAAAACACCTCTCCCGCTAAGACTAACACGAAAAACAAAAGAACGAAAGCGAACACCAAGAAACAGCTTACAGTCACGGTACTGCAATTCCAGCGGTCGCCAAATGCCTTATAGTTGTAATACGCCAAGCAGTGAATGGTAAAACAAATACTAAAGAGAGCAAGAAGCACCGGCAAAGCCCAAGACGGCTCAATTATTACTCCAAGGACAATCCAGAGAAAGTGGTGAGTTGTCATGTGGAATGTGCAACAAACAATCATATCTGCCACGGACATCTCAAAAGGACTACACAGACATGAAATAGCATTGTCTTCAATGTCAAAATTACCACTCCTTAAGTTTATGCAAGCACAATAGAGAAAACAAAGACCAGAGCAGATAAAAAAGACTGCTGGATATATAAACCCAAAGTAATCGCCACGAATTAGCGGCGTCAAAAATGCAAAAAACGCTAGAAGTAACTCAAGGATAAACAGCACCTTGATCAAAAACATTGTGGCGTAAGTTTGTAATATTAACTCTTGTCCTTTTTTTTCATCGTTGCTTTTGTTTCCATTAATGTTCTTTTTTCCAGTTGTCTTTTCGTTTGTATCTTTGTTAATATTTTTGTTGTCTAGGTTCCGCTTTTCTCTCAATTCCTTCCCGTTATTTAACCATGGTGCGGTCATTCGTGCAAACGCTATCCCTATTATAAGCGAAATAATAAAAATAAGCCAACACAACCAATCAGCAAATGCTTTGATATCTCTTAACTGAATCTGGTTTTCTCCATGCAAATTATCGTGTCCTTTTACAACACATTCCACTGTGTTTAATCGAGGGTCCTTGAGGTTCGGTATGGTAGCTACATCTTCGAGCTAAGAGAAGCAATTCAAAGAAAAAATATAGATATCATTGATCATTCAACTTTTATAAAACTGTTCTAATCGAAAGCGACATATATCCAACAAAAACGACAAATAGGTAAAGGGAAGAACAAACAATTGACAAGAGAAGACGTTGTGGAAGGGATGAAAAATTGACGAAATGAAGAAACAAAGATCTAAAAGAAAAGGTAAGGGTAGAAGGTAAGAAAAGAAAGAAAGAAAGAAAGAAAGAAAGAAAGAAAGAAAAGAAAGGAGGAAAGGAGTCAAACAAAAAACAAAAGGGAAGAAATTGTGGAAGGAATGAAGAATCGAAGGAAGAAAAGAACAAAAATTGAACAAGGGAAGGAAACAGAGAAGGAATCTAAGAAGAAAGGAAGCGAGGAAAGAAAGAAAAAAGTAGGCAAGAAGGAAGGAAGATAACACCTCGTGGGTATTGCACCAATGCTTTGAATATAATTGTTAACTTGGAAGCCTAGATGATAAAATGAATAATTTCTTACCGTCGAGAGGAAGTAAATGAGTAAATCATTCTTTTTAGCTTCGCTGACGTTTTTGCAGAAGTCCGGCAATGTTATTTCAAGGTCCCTTTGCCTTTTGCTTGGCAAAATTGCAAGCAAAGAATAGAATTGTATTGCAACTATGTTAATAAACTTTACGGCAACATACACGCAAGATTTGCTCCAAGTGTATGTCTCTAACCGTCCAACATTGCTGTAATTGTCATAAGAAATAACATTGTTAAAGCGTATCCAAATTCTTACGTACAAGGATGATACGCGAACGGCAGGGTAAATAGCTCGAGATATGTTGTAATAGTTATCAAAAGGCGGTTTCAGTGAGGTAAGGGCAAGCTGTACGTCATCATTATTCTCAAGGCATTTCCATTCCGATGTTTTAGTTTCTTTTTTCTCTGCTTTGTGTGGTTTGATCTCAAGTAATTTCACGGCCTTGCCTGCCTCAAAAAGGCAAAAAGCATACGCTATTACAAAACACATTGGCTTCATTTTGTTGTTTAACTACGGATCTTGCCAAGCCTGCAGGTTAGTTAAGGTTTATATCTACAAAACAAAAAACAAGAAAAAATGTACGTTACTGAAAGATATTTTATGGCTGTAAACTGAAACAAGAGCAAAAACAAAAGCATTTCAGGTACAAAAGCAGGAATGATGACGAGCAGATGAATACTATACCAAAAACTACGACAAACGAGAGGACGACAGCGTGGATGATGACTAGAAAGGACAAGGACAAGGGTGGTTACAAACAAAGGGACGAGAAGGAGGACGATAACAAAAAAAGGACGAGAACGTGGATGATAACAAAAGAAGGATGAGGACGATGATAAAAGAAAGGACGAGAGCAAGAGTGCTTACAAGCAAGAGCACGAGAACTAGGACGATGACAAACAAGAGGACGTGAATTAGGATGATGACAAAAGAAAGGTCGAGAATGCACATGATGACACACAAGAGGACAAGAACGTGGATCATGACAAAAGAAAGGACGAGAACAAGAATGATGGCACACGAGAAGATGAGAACGAGGATGACGACAAACGAGAGGACAAGAACGATGGTAAAAGAAAGGACGAGAGCAAGAGTGCTTACAAACAAGAGAACGAGAACGAGGACGATGGAAAACAAGAGGACGAGAACGAGGACGATGGAAAACAAGAGGACAACAACTAGGATGATGACAAAGAGAGGATGAGAACGCACAAGATGACACACAAAATGACGAGAACATGGATTATAACAAAAGAAAGAACGAGAACAAGAATGATGGCCCACGAGAGGATGAGAACGAGAATGACGACAAACGAGAGGACAAGAACGAGGACGATGACAAACAAGAGGACGATAACAAGGATGACGACAAAAGAAGGACGAGGGCGATTACAAAAGTAAGGACGAGAGCAAGAGTGAGTACACACAAGATGACGAGAACGTAGATCATGACAAAAGAAAAACGAGAACAAGAATGACGACCCACCAGAGGATGAGAACGAAAATGATAACACAGAAAGGACGAGAACGTTGGTGATGACACAGAAAGGACGAGAACTTGGATGATGACACAGAGAGGACAAGAACATGGATGTAGCACAGAAAGGACGAGAACGTTGATGATGACACAGAGAGGAGGAGAACGTGGATGATGACACAGAAAGGACGAGAACGTGGATGATGACACAGAGAGGAGGAGAACGTGGATGATGACCCACCAGAGGACGAGAACGTTGATGATGACACAGAGAGGACGATAACGTGGATGATGACACAGAAAGGACGAGAACGTGGATGATGACACAGAGAGGACGAGGACGTGGATGTAGCACAGGAAGGACGAGAACGTGGATGATGACACAGAGAGGAAGAGGACGTGGATGTAGCACAGGAAGGACGAGAACGTGGATGATGACACAGAGAGGACGAGAACGTGGATGATGACACAGAAAGGACGAGAACGTGGATGATGACACAGAGAAGAGGAGAACGTGGATGATGACCCACCAGAGGACGAGAACGTTGATGATGACACAGAGAGGACGATAACGTTGATGATGACACAGAGAGGAGGAGAACGTGGATGATGACACAGAAAGGACGAGAACGTGGATGATGACACAGAGAGGAGGAGAACGTGGATGATGACCCACCAGAGGACGAGAACGTTGATGATGACACAGAGAGGACGATAACGTGGATGATGACACAGAAAGGACGAGAACGTGGATGATGACACAGAGAGGACGAGGACGTGGATGTAGCACAGGAAGGACGAGAACGTGGATGATGACACAGAGAGGAAGAGGACGTGGATGTAGCACAGGAAGGACGAGAACGTGGATGATGATACAGAGAGGACGAGAACGTGGATGATGACACAGAAAGGACGAGAACGTGGATGATGACACAGAGAGGACGAGAACGTTAATGATGACACAGAGAGGACGAGAACGTGGATGATGACCCAGAGAGGACGAGAACGTGGATGATGAGACAGAGAGAACGAGAACGTGGATGTAGCACAGAAAGGACGAGAACGTGGATGATGACACAGAGAGGACGAGAACGTGGATGATGACACAGGGAGGACGAGAACGTGGATGATGACACAGAAAGGACAAGAACGTGGATGATGACACAGAGAGGACGGGAACGTTAATGATGACACAGAAAGGACGAGAACGTGGATGATGACCCAGAGAGGACGGGAACGTGGATGATGAGACAGAGAGAACGAGAACGTGGATGTAGCACAGAAAGGACGAGAACGTGGATGATGACACAGAGAGGACGAGAACGTGGATGATGACACAGAAAGGACGAGAACAAGAATGATGACCCACCAGAGGACGAGAACGAGAATAATAACAAACAAAAGGACAAGAACGTGGATGATGACACAGAGAGGAAGAGAACGTGGATGATAACACATAGAGGACGAGAACGTGGATCATGACACAGAGAGGACGAGAACGTGAATCGTGACACAGAGAGGACGAGAACGTGGATGATGACACAGAGAGGACGAGAACGTGGATGATGACACAGAAAGGACGAGAACGAGAATAATGACAAACAAAAGGACGAGAACGTGGATCATGACAAAAGAAGGGGCGAGAACAAGAATGACGATCCACGAGAGGAAGAGAACGACAATGATGACATACCGGAGAACAAGAACGAGAATAATGACATACCGGAGAACAAGAACGATAATAATGACAAACAAAAGGACGAGAACATGGATGATGACACAGACAGGACGAGAACTTGGATCAAGACAAAAGAAAGGGCGAGAACAAAAATGATGATCCACGAGAGGACGAGAACGAGGATGATGAAAAACGGAGGATGAGAACGAGAATTGAGAAATTTTGAGGGCAATCTATCAGCCAAGGACATTATCCTCCGATATATCAGTGAGCCAAAAGTGGGTCATGACACAGAGAGGACGAGAACGTGGATGATGACACAGAGAGGACGAGAACGTGGATGATGACACAGAAAGGACGAGAACGAGAATAATGACAAACAAAAGGACGAGAACGTGGATGATGACACAGAGAGGACGAGAACGTGAATCATAAAAAAAATAAAGGGCAAAAACAGGAATGATGATCCACGAGAGGACAAGAACGAGGATGATGACATACCGGAGCACAAAAACGAGGGTGATGACAAACAAAAGGACAAGAACGTGGATGATGACACAGAGAGGACGAGAACGTGGATCATGACAAAAGAAGGGGCGAGAACAAGAATGATGATCCACGAGAGGACGAGAACGAGGAAGATGACATACAGGAGGACGAGAACGAGAATGATAATGACACAGAGAGGACGGGAACGTGGGTCATGACACAGAGAAG
>JAOBRD020538540.1:4703-16717 GCA_027575215.2 Hydrozoanthus sils | reverse complement strand
GTTTGATTTGGGGGCGGTGTGATAGAGTTGAGGATTGAGTTACAGCATTTTGAGCGTAATAGATAAACTAGAACTCGAATCAAAGTTAAAAAAGTAGAAAGTCGAGCAGACAAATAACTCTCTCGGAGGAACAGCAAGAAGCTGACAAACAAAGAAAAGAAAATCTACATAAAACTTAGAAAATATAGTTTCGGTCCTATAAAACAAAATGCACAGAGGTTTTGGATTCCGGATTCCGAACCCCTGGATTCCGGATTCTGACCCCCTGGATTCCAGATTCGATCCGATCCTCTGGATTCCGGATTCCGGATTCCAATCTTTGTGCTACGGATTCCAAGACAAGCCTAAATCGCTAGATTTCAAATTTAGCTTCCAAAACCATCGTTTTTACAGTAGTATGTTTTCATTCACCCTTTTGAAAAACATTGTCATGTTCTTCGCCCTCAATACATCTTTCTCTTCGTGTTGTTGGCGGCATTTGCTTTTTTGATATATTCTTTTTAATCGGTTCCTTTTCGGTCTGAATGCGGGTACCCTGATCTAAGCAATCAGCTAATTTGGTCGGTTCTCAGTATTCAGCTAATCTTTTGGACAATCCTCAGTTCTTGTTTTATAGCCTTTTCCCTTTAAAGGACAGCATTAATTTTCAAGGTCATATACTGCTATTTTCATATGCCCATTGTATTTAAAGGTCTTGAACGGAGTCATTTAGTTGTACGCTCCCCTGAAGGGACTTTTAGTGAAAATTCTTTACGGAATTTTTGAACTAACTGCAATGAATTAACAATATTGGATACAAAAGAAACTCGGACAATGAGTTTTAGACAGTAATGATGAGTATGAGGACCTGTTCGATATTAGCATTGGCTATGCTATATATGGTAAATGACCTATAAGTGGTAAATGTTAGGCTACGAGTAGTATCCGGGCAAGGGCATCCTCGATTGGAAAATGTGCATTTTACAAGTTTGTGCTTATAGAATCGATAGAAATGCATACAAAACTGAGAATCGTAAAAAGTGGTCGTGAATTTTTAAAAGGTAACGTACGTTATAAGCATCACAAGCCCCGGACTTTTTCATGTTGAATCGGTTAAGTGAGGTTAGGTCGAGTAGAAACTAGTGCCTATTTTTTGCTCATTGTGATACGCTATAAACAGCCGAACATGAGCTTGTTGAGATAACAACCGCAGTAACAAGTACTATGAAATCAAAACCAGTCTGTAAAATTCCACTGATCATGGTAAAATATCTTGTATTCTGTACCAAAGTTCTTTTCCTAATTTTATTTCTTGCTATAAACTCGTTTTCTACGTTCAAAAGTCGTAAGTTAGCAAAGCTGCGTGATCAAAGCGTTTTTGCGACATTTTTGCTCTAAGCCAAGGTTTTATTCGCCTTAACTGTTGTTGAAAACGAATGTCCGCATAAGCACTTATTGCGGTATTGACGTAAATCAATACTGATGACAGTATCACATCACTGACCATGCTTGTATTGGCAGAATCGAGATTTTTTTTATAGCTTTCGAATGTCTAAAAAACATTCTAGTTTTTCTCGATCCATTAAAAATTTGACTTTTTAAGAGCAAATGTGGCCCATCCCAGCTCCGCGGTTCCTGCTGGTACAACCATTACTTCCTGCGCGATTACACTTTCACCTTCCTCGCGGAAAAAACTCCCAAGTACTTTGGCGATCCTAGATAGGAACCATCATGACTATCAGAAGACTGTGAGACAGTGCGGCGAGTTCGACAAGAGCCACATGCCTCAATTTGAATCGCTGCGTATGCTTTTTGCACGTAATAGATACATGGCATATGGTCTGACAAAGGGTCCAAGATAAGTCCTAACCACAATGCGATACATTTTAGTTGTTATAGTTTACAAACAGTTCCTTCTATATATTTTGAGAGGGAAGATTCTAATTAAGCTAAGCCGGTTCTCTGAAATCACTAAAATATTCAGGCCCGTAGCTGTTGCGGGAGGGTGCGATCGAACGAGGAGACGGAACAAACGAGCGCCGAAGGCGTGACACTCAAGGGGGGTCCGGGGGTATGCTCCTCCGGGAACTTTTGAAAATTAGGTTGTCTGAGATTGAAATGTAGGCAACCAAAACCAACTTCAAGCGTGGATAATATTCAATCTTTTGAACTTCAAAATCGATATTTTTGGCCGAGCAACTTCATTACAATTTTTTTGCTCAACTTCATTTGTACTACACAAACAATGAATCAGAACAGAACCATATTATACGTGTTTTCTTTAACATTGCACTTTTTAAAACCACTTGATGTCTCCAGCGTTTTTGAATTGTTGGTTAACAAAAAGTGGACCTTCACAGCCTGTAAGGGAGGGGAGGGGGGAGGGTGCGGGCGCAAACATCGCACCCTCTTCGTACGGGACAAATATTTATTCTCAGTGATTATCAGATTGTCAGTAATCAGCTAAAATCTTAAGTCATTCACAGCAATCAGTTTAAAACCCCATTCACAACCCCTTTCTTTGAAACCTCTTATGATTGGCAGTTGAACATATAAAGACTTCGGAACTATCTAAAGTAGATTCCGGATTCTGAGCTCTTTGGATTCCGGATTCCAAATCAAATCTGGATTCCGGATTCCACAACTGTGGATTCCGGATTCCAATAATCAAGTTTGGCTGGATTCCGGATTCTGTTACATGGGTCGATATAGTTTATCGTATGGCGAGATCACCCGGGTTAGTGTAGTCCTGAGAAGGGCTGCTGTCGATGTAAGTGGCTGACTTTTCGTCAACCTGTGCGGATGTCGTCTTCAGAGTCAAGTGAAAAATACAGTAGTGCGTCAGTTCAATACTAATATAGTCTGGCGGGCGTATTCAATCACTCTTATTCTTAAGAGATGACTTCCGCACAGGCTGTCAAAACGTCAGTCACTTACATCGACAACAGTGTTTCTCAGGACTGCACTTACCTGAGCGATCTCACCATACGATCTAGTCGATCTACTGTTACTCCTGGGCCCAAACCACTTATCGTTTTAAAAGATTTAATTTACAGGGGATAAAAACGAAGAAGAGTTTTGCTCACTTATGACGCGGGCTCAGACGTATACAACTAAGTGCGGTGTTCTGCATACGGCTTCCGTGAAAACGTGAAGCCATGGATTTTGAAACGATCAATTGTGCCTTGTGGTTGTATAAAATATTTTTTGCCTTGTGCGGTTACAATGCAAGCTTCAATTTTCTTAAACATTGAAAGGAGATTTCTGAGGGAACTATTAAGGACAATACGCAAGTCGCAAGGTACGTGATGCATATAATACTTGGACTCGGCGATATTGCAGTAAGACGACGCCCATATTAATTATATTTACCTCACTGGTGAGAAAAGCTCCGATTTTACGCGAATTTTATTATACTGTTCGTCGCTGGTCACTCCCAGTGCAGTGTAAACGAAAAAATCAATTCAAAATCGTTATCTTTATCTCCTGGCACACTCGTCGATATCGTCTCGTGGTTTGATCGTGTCTTTTTCATTTTATATAAAATATGGCTTCTTCGAGAATGAATTAGAATGAACTAAATTCAGTCCATGGCATAAGTTCAGTTTCCTCTTCGCCGGCCTTTTTCACTGTCTCAAACCGTGCTTCCAGCTTAATATATGCAAACTGAAGCATAAACCGCTTATTTAAACAGTGGAAAACGACAACAATCAAAAGCTGATTCATCGAATGCCTCAGTTCATGGCGCTTATATGGATACAAGACAGAGTAATGCATCCCTCCATTGGCGAAATTTCCGAGTTATCTACAATCTTCTCAACCAAAGATCATTTTTTCAAAAAAGTCTGCTGGTTGATGACAGATTGGTGAATATCTTTCTTGTAAATAAATTTTATATCTCCGCTCTTTGCGTCGAGGTCTTTTTAAATATGGTGTCCTGGTTTCAGTGTAATGAACCTTGAAAGAATGAACGCTGCCACAATCGTAGCCATCGTTATCGTAAAAGCATAGTAATAAAATGTCGTCTGGTCCTGAAAGGGAGAAGGAAGCATTTTCCCTCAAGTTTCTTGTACTGATTCAAGTTGGCGTGACAGGTGCTTTGTTTGGCGTTTCGCTTCAAAGGGCCGTAAAACTACCGGGGAAGCTTGGCACTAGTCTTCTCCAGTCTCTTCGCGTCCACAGATCTAGTGACGTCACCTTGCCGGTCATCACATACAACAACAAAATTCAAAATGGCGAAGTTGTGCGGGAGGAGTTTTGTGTCGTGTCTAGGATTAGCCTTTTTACTATTTTTCGGGAGTTCTTTTGCGAGAAAACACCACATTAAGTTAGAGGTTAGTATTTTTGTTTTATATCAAATAAGAAATATAAATGTTTAGTGTTTTCTAGAAGTTTTTCTATTTAGTACAACGCACATCATTTGGTCAAGGTTCCGTTGCTGTACTAATATTTCGAAATAATTCTCGTGTTGACTTGTATAGAAGGATCAAAGAAAAACCATTGGATTAAGCAAGTTTGGTTTCCTTAAGAATGGACTTTTGACGATCAAAATCGACCGCCTGATAGTAGAAAATCCAACTAAAAATCCAACTGAAAAGGCGGTAAGTTGCTGCTGGCAGTATCCGATTAATTTCTTTGCTCGTTGTGAGTTATGTTAAATAGCTTGAAATTACACCTTACCTTCCTGGCATTAACTTTTTCGTTTGCTTTTTCAGTATGGATTTTCCTTAGAAAAAACCGCCAGCGATGGAATTTCTCCGTACATGGTAGGAAACTAAAATTTATGTTTGTTCTTGAATCAGCTGTGTATGTACATTTTTAAAGTGTCCGAAAATTAAATTGCGTGATCATTTGAATTGACTTTCTAGAACGTAGAAAATTTCACTTTGTGTACAAATTACTTTTGCTTTGAAAATTCATGATAACACCAGTTTTAAAAAAATGTTTTTATAAATGGAAAGAGCCGAATGAGAAAAGTTTGCAGGGGTTAGATTTTGGGGTTATAATTTTATTGCATGATGTAGACTCAGATGATTTTGGAACTTGCAGTTTGTTCACTTGCTTTTTACTGTTATTACAAGCTGCTAGAAGCTGTTAGACTGCTTATAATCCCTTGTTTTGGTTAATATGCGCCTTATAACAAGTTAAAACTAGACAAATGTCTTTTGGCAAATGGCCTTTTATACATGTACCTTTATTTACTGCATATTATCATGTTTAGCACAACACAAGGGGACTTAGTGCCAACATGCTAGTTAGTTAGGGAATGTCACTTAATTGGTATTTTTTAGGGTAATTTTCAAACTGAGCTCTAGGTAGGTATTTTTTATGGTGAAAAATTATTACGTTTGATACTTTTTAGGGTATTTTGGGGAGTTTTCCGGTGGTCATCCCTACCCTTTCGATCCCAGATTACCTCTCACCCAGGTTCTAGGCCTGCAAAGCTATCCTATAGTTATTGACCAGTTTTCTCACCATTCATCTCTGGCACCAGCAAAAGTTACATATGCTGAGTTGCTGAAAACAAATTGCTCAAAGACTTAATGTAGTTTTGCAGAAAAGAGATTTTGTGAGACTGAGTTGTGAAGAGGGAGTAAAGGGTGTAAGTAAACACATTGCTGCAAGCTAAGGGACTGGGGATAGACAGGAGGGGAGAGTGTTCATTTTGACCCTTATGACATCCCTAGAAGCCAGAAACTCTTCCAGTATTAATAAAACTATCATTGGAATAGATTAATATATTATTTCAATTTGTAGGAGCAGCACAAGGAGAAATGTATTTTGATGGAAAATAACAAAAAGCCAAGCCCTCATGTCTCAGTAGTTAAGTTCACCTTCAACTTTAAAAGCAAGCGGTAGGTTGCCATGTTTAAAACTGTTATCCTTAATAAATAAGTTTCAGTTATGTCAGTAATTATTTTACAAGCTTTTAGAGAATGTGAACAAATCTAATTTTGAAAAAAAAAACCTTGAGAAAAATCCAGAACTTTGCATTGAAAGTTCTAATAGCTAATGAAATTGGTTATTAAGCTTTGTGAAACCTTTTCAGCGTAGAACATTTTAAATGCTAAATTCTTCCAACTAGAACCAATACATTTCATGTTACCATTTGTCCTTTTATCTTTGATCTATTCCCATCAGTTTTTCTAATTTCCAAATTGCCATTTTTGTATGAATCAAGTAAGGAAAGGTTAGATGTTGGTAAATTGCCGGGTCTATAAGGTTTGAAGAAAAATCAGTCATTTAATGTCCGAGGAAGGGGGCTATCTTTCTGATCCATGTAAAGGGGGCAAAATACAGTATGCGATACAAAAAACTGCAACTTGTTGCACAACATTGTTTCATTGGCATGTTTTTTATTAAAGTTTCCCGTTTTTCACCTTGCGAGATTAACTTTGCATGTAACAATAGTTGTTTTTGTATCCTGTATTTCCCTACCTTAACACAGTCTGCTCACCACAGAATAAAGTATTTCTCATGGACCTTGTTCATATTAAGCAGTGACTTTGATGTTCTTTTGTCTACATGAATTCAAGTAGCCCTACAAGCCTTGTTTGGGGTAATATATTCTTTTGAAAGTTTGAGTCAAGAATGAGGCTAGTAGGGCTTGTATGAATGGAGACAAAAGAATAATAAGATTGATGCCATTAGTTGTGAATGAGGTCAATAATCTTGATAACTTTGAGATGTAAGTTTTGATACCCTTTTATTTTGCTTATGTAGCTACAATCTCTGACAAAAGAAGGTGAAACAGCCCTTTCCCCATCCAAAATTAATTGTTTGATATAAAGAGATGGGAATTTTTTGTACTTCAATGCTGGAAAAACAACATTGAAAGAGGGTAGGGGGTGCAAAAGCATGTTTCATTCATTTATTATTTTTTGTTTGGAATTGCAGTTGGAGGAGTATTAAACGATTAAATAATAAAACATCTTGGTTCATCACCTATTTATTGTGAAACATTCTGGAACACTGCATACTTTTTTTTGGATAAAATATTTTGCTGATTTTATCAATGTTGTTATAGGATCAAAATAGAGAAAAAAGGAGATGATTTTAATAAACTAAGAATTACCAATGCCAGTCAGAGTGACTTCATGACAGCCATTCCCACCACTTTGGCAAGGACATTGACAGCAGCCCCCACCAAGTCTGCAGCTAATCTCACGACTATCAGTCCCCTAGGAAAGAACATTTCTGTTAATGCAATAGCTTCAAAAGCCAAGAGAAGAAGGCGAAGAGATGAACTAGCTGACCCTGATATTTATCTCCCTCTACAAGTGAAGAAGACAAATGTAACACTTTTTTATGCAAAGGTAACAGGACTTTCAAAACTGGTCTGCTTAAGTAAAATTTTGAAAATGGATACTAGTTATAACATATTATTTTATGTAGGGGCACTAGATATAGATTCTAATATGCTATTACACACTTAGTAAAGGGCAAGAGGGCGAAATTGCAAATTTGTTTTCACAAAAATAACATTGGAAGAATTTGATTCAGTGCTTTTGTTAAGTCTTGGTATAACATATTTCCTTTTTAAACTAGCAAGAGAAGCAAACTCTTCTCAAGATAATGATAGTTTTGATAGCTGAAAGGGTGTTTGTTGTTTCCTTTGAACACTTGAATCAATATCTGCAGGAAATCTAATTGTAGTTTCTTAGTAAATGAGGTAGATAAAGATAAGATTTAAATCAAGTGCCAACTATAGTAACTACCATTTCTAAAATTAAATTTGAATGACAAATAAACTTCAGTGTTGATAAATAACTGAAGTCAAGAGTAGATAAGGTAGTATTTTAAGGCATTCCTAGAGGCTAAATGACCGATTTTGCATTATTTCAGAGCGTTTTTCAAACACGTGTAAAAAATGCAGGATTTAACGAAACGAGTAGCAGTTTTCTGTATAAGTTCGGCATACATAAGAATTTTTGAAAATATATTTTCTAGTGGCTATCTTATAAGGAATTTGAGGAATTTTCCAGGGGGGTCGAAAAAGCGCATCCAGAGAAAATTTGAAATTGTTGATTGAGATTTAATAATTATTGATTGTGCTTTGGTACATGTAATCCTGACCATAATATACAATTTTTGACTGCAGTCCACCAGAAGAAATTGTAATCCATGAATTACAGATTGGTTTTTATGCAAAAACTCCAAGAAAATTTTCATCACATCGCTATATTGATACCTTCAGGACTGCAACGGACTGCAGTGAAAAGTATCCTTTTCTCTCGTAGAATCCTCATGCCAAGTTTCACACTGAAACAATAAATGCTTCAGTAAAAATGCCCTTCATTTTCAGCCCCCAGTGTAAGAAATTATTTGGAAAATAGGCAAAAATCTGCGATCTTCCACTCAAACTTTTTGACTGCCATCTTGTTCTTGTTCACATAGATACAAGTGAGCCAGCAACAAGTTTTCCAGTGACAAAATGCCAAATCTACCTCCCAAAAATGCCTTTTTAGTTGTCTTTTGTTTGGCGGGAAACCAATCAGATGTTCTGTTATGATGCATCCTGCTCCTTTGCCTAGCAACAACACCTATGATTGCTTGCTGACAGAAATGATCAAAGCAAATGTGAAAGCATGGAAGCAGAAAAAATTCACATTCTATTATTAGAATTGATCATGTCTACCGGTTAATGATAAAGAAAAGCAAAAATTCGGTCACCTCATCCTCCAGGAATGCCTTAAAGTAAACTAATATATTAACTACAAGATGTAGATAACAGTCTACCCAATGTTTTCCTCATTCATTGTAGCCTCTGAGTACAAAGTCTGGGTTCTCCCTTAAAAGTACAAATCATCTTGAGTCAGGGTAGAAACTAGGAGGACTAGTTGTCGCACAGTATTATGTCCCTTAAAAAAAGAATACTCTACATACCTGCTACTTCATTCTAAAACCTGGAACATATATCATGTTCGTATGTACTTTTATTGTTTATCTTCAGTTGCTATCATATATACTAACTTGTGTATAAGTCGAACCCCATATTTAAAGCCAAAATCAACACAGTTTTAAGAAATAGGTTTTAACTTTTTTCGTGGATTACACAGAAAAGATATATTTGAATACATATGATCCCAATTCTTAACATAACTTAATCTGCATCATTTGGTTGATTCCTTGATTTTCAGTGGCTTCTAAAGGAGCTGTTTTGTGTGATTTAAAAGCCTAGAGCATCAAAGAAAATTGCTATTTTCATGGCAACACTTAATCCTCCAATTTTGCTCAAATTAACATTTTGTAGCCCTATAGAAAGTATAAATCTTGGTAACATATTTTATTTTTGAAAATACCTTTTCCTTTTGGAGCAAGGCACCAAAAATGAATTTGCGCATATTTATGCAAAAATCTGCTAATAAAATACCCTCAGTTTCAAGCTCATGTAAAGCAATGACTTAAAATTTAAAGGGACGAAAACGAATGTACATTATAGAATGGTATGTTAGCTGTGGCTCGCATGCATTTTCATTGAGTTTATCAGACATTTACACTTGAAAAAAATATTTTTGGCAACAATTGTTTTTGGGCAAGGCAAAAGTGTAGTCACTTCAATGATTTATTGCAACACCTGCGAAAATTCAAATGCTCATATTCTGGATTTGTGAAGATTTGATAATGTTCTCTTTGGAAATGTAAAAACATTTTTGGGTTATTCATCTTTGATTTGTAACCAAGTGGACAGGGACTCAAGGTTCAGTCTGCACTCGATAACATAGAATTTGAGAATAAAGAATTCCACGAAAGAAATGGAGGAGAAGCAAAGCAAACACTCACATGTTTCAGGAAACCTGAGAGCAAAATGGAACAGAACAGAACTAGTACAGTATTGAACTGAACTGTGGACAGAACTGCTTAATTATTGGTCACAAACAAACGCTTTAAATACACAAATCTGCTACTCAAACAAACTATTACATCGTGACAAAATACTGTACATAGCTGTACACTCCCAGATGACCGAAGCAAACTAATCTTATTATCAGTGTCACACCTTGCAAACTAATGTCATCAAGTCACGTTCAGAATTAACCAAGGCTAAAGCCTACAAAACAAGCTATGAAAACAAAGATCAATTTCACTGTAAATCTAGCCAAAAACTGCAATTAGCATGCACATCACTAAAAACTCATCATAATACTGGTTTCAAAACTACAGACAAAAACCCTGTGAAGTCACTATGTAGTACTATCTTACATATTAAGTACCCGTTCAGTCCAACTGAACATATTAAAACACATGCCACTAGCTCATGTGTATATCCGGATGTGCACTAATAAACATTGGATTCTTATGGGAAGAAATCTGTGACATGAAAATACAGCAAAACGAGTTTATGAAATACTTTTCTGAAAAAGGTTTTCAAATCTTGTTGAGCAAAACTCAACCTGGTCACAGATTGATGAGAGCAGCCGAAAGTTTTAGAATAATATATTTGCTTAAACTGGGTTTTCTGTCATGTGAGCTTGTTTATAATCAAAGTTTTGGATGAATGCAGACTCAAAACATCAAATTTACACCTTCTTACCCAAAAGACCTTTCTTTAAACAAGATTTTTACTTTTGAGTGCTGTTTGTGATAGACTGAAATGTAATGTAAAAATTGTAAAAAGTAATGAAAAAATTGATTTATTGGAAAGTAAACAATGAGGCTCAATGCCAGAAAGTCTTTGATCTTGGCCACAAAATTGCTCAAGATTTGTGAAGCGCCTCGCTCCAAAAGGAAAAAATATTTTCAAAAACTTGTAAAATATATCAAGAATCATACTTTCTATAGGGTTACAAACCATAATAAATTGAGTGAAATCAGAGGATTAAGTGTTGCTGCCTTTTCTTTGATTTTTGCTGACATCCTCACTTAAGTCTTCCTCATGACATTTTGGCTAAACAGTGTGAGCCATTGTTCAGGAGTGAGGTCATCATATTTTTTTTGGAAAGTTTAAACAATCTATATCTTGCTGACATAGATTTGTTCATCATCTGGATATTTTGTTCCTCTTGGGATATCTTGTTTCCATGTCTTCTTGATCTTTTGCTCAAGGGTCATAAGACATGCTTTCGGTTCTTGAGAGCTCTCATCAATTCAAGAGCCTTAAAACTGAGCAGAAGATCAAAAAGATATTGAAACAATATCTCCTAAGAGGAATAAAAAGTCCAGATGATGCTTAATTAAGGTCATCATATTTCATTTTACTTGCTTTTTTAAAATTAACCAATTTAAGTATTTTCTGGCAACCTAGGGGGGTGTTACAATTTCTCCCTCATGTGTAAGTCAAGGTCAGTTTTTTAGGTCAGCTTTTGCATATTTAAAGTTCAAGTTGTACACATTGAGTATCTACAATACCAGCCTTGTTTTAAGATAAGTTAGAGTAATTTTTCCTTTTTTAAAACTTACTATATGAGCGATAAATTAATATGCCATGTTTATCAAAAAGGTTCAAAAGATTTGTTGAGTTTGTAGCACCAAGCAGGACACTGCTGATTCAGTAAGGCAAGCCTTCTGCATTTTGCTAGTGAAGAGATTGACTAATTTTTTTTACTATAGTTTCAGATACATGTGGATAACAAAGTTGAAGAAGGACTCTACAACCTGTACTTTCATAATTGCCACAACTTTGATACAGGACAGGCCCCAACAACTGTAACAATGGAGGTAGGTGGCACTGACAAAAGCTTTCTTTTTTACTTGTAACTTTTTCAATTAAATGGCTTGAGTGTACTTTACTTGATTACTTGGTTTGCCTCGTTGGTAAGGGGCCAGCCCTGGTCCTATTCCTGGTGCTGTACCTCCTCTCAGGGTCCTAAAATAACTGAGGAAAAGGTGCTGACTTTGCTTCAAGACCTGCAATTAGTAAAAGTTGCCTTCACATCTTCTCAGATAAGGATGTTACTTAACTAACATAAGTCCTGGGTGGCAGGCCTCAAAGGGGACCTTGGGTCCTATTACTTGTTCTCCTGGGTGGCAGGCCTCAAAGGGGACCTTGGGTCCTATTACTTGTTCTCCTGGGTGGCAGGCCTCAAAGGGGACCT
>JAOBRD020538431.1:0-16725 GCA_027575215.2 Hydrozoanthus sils | reverse complement strand
AAAAGACCGATTAGTTGTTGCCATGTTGGAAAATAAAAGTTTCAGCAGAATTTTTGATTCATATATCCAGTTGTTTGCTTCGTGCCTCGTCGGCTATCTATCACCTCATATCCAACGCGCGTTCGTGGAATAATTGTTAAATATACGTTTTTTTTATAGGGTGATACTTTCGTCTCTGATAATGGGGAAGAGGGCATAGGATAGTCCAGATTGTAACGGGGGGTCTGCACAGCCATACATCATCTTCCCCGACAAGTGTGCACAAAAGACAGCATCACAACAACCCAAATCTCAACTACCACAAGGTAATGCTGGAAATCAGGCATCTCAACCTGCAACATCAGCTCCACCACCCCCAACCCACCATCACAACCGCCACTGTTGGTTATACCCTTGGGTGGACAAACAAATTTCATGAAATTGCAGAACACTTGCCCCATAGGTAACTGCTTGATGATCTTTCATGCATTAACACACGAGTCTCTAAAGATAAGGCGTTATTTAGAGAATAGCAATGAACTGATGTGCCAGACTTTTTGCAGATCATTAGACTTGATCAGAGGTGGGCAATACGCCCAAGCAAAACTGGAATGCTCAATGGATGTTCTACTGTACAGATCGGGCCAACTGCCATTCTTGATATGTGGGCAAATGATGAGAATTTTATTTGCATAATTTCTCATACCTATTATGAGATCAAATCTAATATTTACTTGTTCTTCCATACCCTGTCCTCCGCCAGGCGTTGCTGTAAGATGGGCTAACACTGTTGCTCTCGGGTAAGAGATTTATTATTCTTGACTTTAGAAAATATAAAATAAAATATAACAAAATATGAGTGCTCATTCAACTGGCAAATGATCTTAAGAAATAAACTTTTCACTGGGTAGAGAAGCAGAGAAAATTGGTTGTCCTTTGAAAACCAATGTAATGATTTGTCAAGACTACAGCATTATCAGTATATCAGATTCTCAAATGTGATACAAATTGATATATATAGCTAGAGCTGAAGGATAGTTGCCTTCTGTGAATTAGAAGCCTTAAAGCTGCCTGAAATCAACTCAAAATTGCAAAGAAAAATTAGAATAAAAACAAGTGGAAGGAAAAGATCCTTTATTTAGGCCTGAAGCGGCTTTGAAAGAAAAAAGATTGAAAATTAAATGGAAAAAAGGTAAAAAAAAGGTCTCGCCAGCGCAAAGACAAAGTTACAAAAACAAATGCTCTGACCTAAGAACAAAAAGAAATATTCATGTGAAAATCTTGCCTTCTGCAGAAAAACAGTAGAAAGACAGTGGCATGAGATAAGGGAGTTGGAAAAACAAAAAAGTAACCTAGAAAAATTCCTTGAGATTGCGGAAAGTTGTGGAACAACTTGCAGAAGGAAAATAGGCTAATGCAGTTCGTGAAGTGGTAATAGCTTTGCTGAACTTGAACGTTGATATCCGCAGTACTGCAACAGCTATCAAAAATGTGGTTGAAACGCAGACAAATATCAAAAGTTGCCCTCTTGTGGCACAATAAAGAAAATATGTCCGAGGAACGGTGTTTTTCCTTGCTAAATGCTGGTCAGGTAATGTCATGAGGCAAAATAAGAAAGGATCAAGCACATTTTGTCTTGAATGATGGTACCACCACTAAACCAGGGGAATACAACACCATATTTAGCTGCAGTGACGGATATAAACAGGTGGGTTTGGAGATGCTTCCCACAGAGACCACTCTTTTGAAAATGAAAAGATTGTCCTGACTGAAATTTCTGTTCTCCTTGAGAAGTGGAGTGGTGTGTCATCAGAAACAACTGCATGTCAACTTCAAAAGCTACAACCTCTACAAAATGCGGCAGCTAGACTCATCTGTAATGCTGGCCGCTTTGATCACATCACACCAGCCCTCATTGATTTACACTGGCTTTCTGTGAAATACAGAATCAATTTCAAAATCTTACTTATTACTTTCAAAGCACTAAACGCTCTCGCACCTTCATATATATGCGAACTATTAACTATTAAACCTCAGTTAAAATACAATCTAAAAACTAACCAGGAACTCCTCCTCCAGCACCCGCATTCTATAACTTGTAAGACACTAGGAGACTGTTCGTGTTCTGTGGATGCGCCTTGCCTAAGAAACAATCTTCCTAGTGCTATCCAAGCTCACCATCTGTGGCACTATTTAATAGCCAACTTAAAACCTATCTTTTCCGCTAAGCTTTTGCCTTATGATTAATCTGGCCAGTTAGGACCCCTGTTCATGAACGAATGTAAATTAGTTAATAGTAGTTTATTAGAGTCTGTAATTTTAAATTTACATAGTTTTACATTATAACTTGTACTTGTAGTAATGTGCATGCAAGTATCTTTTAATGAAGCATGCGCAGTAGAAATAATAAATATTTATTTTTATTAAACCCTTTTAGAACAAGTCTTGAAGTCTATTAAGTGAACTAAAGTATGTCCGATGGGGCAAGTGTTATAAAATGTGTTATTATTGCATGAATGACTTCTTTCTGAACCAACAGCTTTGTCAGACAATGAAATTCAAACTACTTCGGACTTAGGGAAAAACTTTTGTTTTCTCCATATAATAATCAATATTGGAGAAGATGCATGTGAGAATGGGCTGATGGGCTTTGATAGAATGTGCTCTGGCTCCAGAGAGTTTTGAGAAAGTGCATTCAAGGATTCAGTCCCTCACTTATGCTCACCTCTTGGTCAGCCCTTCTCTACGGTGTTGACCCAAGTCGTTTGAGAAAGAGGTTAATAGGACCCATGTTAATCTGCAGAACGATGCTGCCCTTTGGTACCATCTGGAACAAGTGGCTGAATTTCCGACTGTGTTGGGGTCTGGTTGTCCACTAAACAAGTTACTTAGGGCAACACAGCGAGGAAGGTCGCAAAAAGTAGCATTTACTTCGTGTAGAAGACAAAAACTTGAACAAATCAAAAGAAAGATAAAGCTTACCCCAACCTCATTAACCAAACTAACCTTGTTCAATTCTGTGTCTTCTACACGAAGTAAGGCCGAAAAAAGTGCCATTGGCGAGAAGAAGAGCTCTTGTCATTTCGTTACATTCACTCAGTGGGTTCTTTCAAATAGCATTTTAGACATGCCACACATTCAGTCGCATGCAACATTTGCTAAGTACAAGGATGGTAGCAGTGAGTTGCTATAAGAAACCCGCTTGCTGTGTTCCTAGAAGGAAATTGTCAAGACAAAATTAAGTCAAGGGCTCATTGCGGATTCTAGCGATATTGAAATTGATATCCACACCATTCTGGTTATGCAGCGTATTTTGCACGTACCGGGCAATCCTCTTTGAAAGACAGGTAGCAGATTACTTGTCCCCTATTTCAGTACCGGCTGACCTTTTGCCTGAAGATCGAGTTCTTTATGTAGCGTCTATTTTATCACCAACAAAATGGTAGGAGTTATATGGCCTGAGAGAAAAAACGTCATAAAAACTTAAAAGTAAGAGAAGGTCGAGGGAGACAAGTGCCAGCAAAGACAAGCCTGCCACTGCTTCAGGAAATGGCAAAAGAAAGATGTAGTCATTTGACACGCCTCGAAAACGCCTTAGAAAGTTACCAGACCCAGACTGTCTTGTGAGAAAGTGAGTGAACACAAGTTCAGCTTTGGGAGAAGGCAAGAGTAGAGGAACGCTAGAAATTTTCAGACGGATGGTTACCAGAATAGTCAAATACTCACAGGAGTCTCTTTTTACCCGTTATGAAACTGTCTTTAACGTGGACAATGTGGATAGTGACAGTGATTATGAATCAGAGTGTGAAACTATTCCAGTATGAGTTGCACGTTTATTTTATCAATGGAGATTTGGGCGTAGTAACATAACGTATATCTAGTGTAATTAGGTAAATAGCTGTTAAAACTTACACGAGTAACAGCCATACAGTGCCTAGATAGAGTATTATTCATACAGTAGTTTCAATGGTAAACTATTAAGACAAACTTGCCTCTGTTGAAAATCTTTATTCCACCACTAATACATTTCACATGTTAGAAAATGGAAATATCTTCAGTTTTTAGCTTTTACGAATGTGGGGTCCCAGATTATCAGTTTGATTTCTTGCTTGAATAAATTTTCAAGCCAATTTATTTGGTAAATTTCCTAGCCTGCGTTATTTTTTAAGCAATTTTACTTGAGCGGAATCTTGAACAATTTCAAGGGTAATGACCTCTCTTGTTTGGAATCTACAAGTCATAATAGAACTCAATTGATATATAAAATATATAAAGGAGCAACCAGTACCACTTCCTTCACCTACAATGGCACCCAATAAGCATGCGAAGATTCTTCTGACCTGGCTCGTCTATTTTGTCTTGATATGGTAATACAATAACTATGTTTTTGATATTGCTACTGGCCAGCTTCTGACGTTAATAAAAATTTTCTTTGTGTGTATTTCTTTAACCCTGCAACTTTATTTGAATATTTATTAGTTACAATAATGATGAAAATAGTAATTATTACTATAAATCCAGCAGCGCTTTACAACTATAAGTATATATGTTCTACATCATTTTACTCTTTAATACTGTAGTGTATACAATGAACAATAGATAGCTAAAAGTATAGTTAACAACAGTGGACTTATGATAAAAATATTACAAAGAGCCAAAAACTAGAGAATAAAAAAGAGAAAAATAAAAGCTTACGTTGTTCTCGCTGCATATATGCCTACCACTTTAGATGCTGCTAGAAAACTTCTGAATATCGATAGACTTCTTTTCTGAGGTTTGCTGTGTGTCCAAAATGCTACTAACTTATTAGATAGACAGTATATTGTCCGACAATGGTCAACAAATTCGTGCAAAAACATGCAGCGATAAAATCCACCAACCCCGCATAGTCCAATGTAATTTTCATTATATATTCGCAAAGAAGCCACATCAAAATTCTTTACCATATCAGATTCTTTATACCGTGTACCAAATATCAATGGTGGCCGATAGTTGGAAAGGCCTTTCACATGACATGTCTTTAATACCAAACCCTTTGTATGTAAGTAGTTACCTTTGTCTTGGATGATAGCAAGAACACCAGTCTTCACTTAAGTCATTATTGAGTGATTGCTCCTGGGTATGTATCAGTACAAATTACTAGACTGCCATAAGGTGTGATCCAAATTCCTGTCTTGCCAGTGTCATGGTTCTTATAATTACTAAACGTTACATTGCTCACATCAAAGTTTTCTGAGGAAATCCAGTTCTCTTGTGCAGTCACCCAACAAAACAGTGTCCTTAAAACCTGACGAATGGAACTCCAAAGGTAAAACAGACACCACTTCACTAGGACAGGGACTCAGGTCTAATTGGTCAAACAACGTTGACAGAAAAACAGCCCAGGCTGCAAAGACTCGTGATTGAGTCGAGGCACTTGTATTTGGCATGTACAATACCAAGGTGCATTTGGCATGCAACAATACCAAGGTGAATGTTATGTCTACAAACTGCCAAATCACAGCATCTCAGTTCTGTAACAATGCTGCAAGGTAGTTTTCATAATAGATCTTATGTTATTTACTTGCGTGCGCATTCGCCAACCATGCAAAATCAAGCAACCTTAATAAATAGTTTTCTCTGCAACTACCAGAATCCTTTCTTAGTTTAAGTATATTACTCAATGAAAAGTATCGCACAAAAGTATAGCCAGCTCGAACCCCTATTTTCCATAGCCCATCGTTTATATTTATCGCTCATTTAAAAACGGTTTTAATGGTATCTTCGTTAGTATTGTATTGCTTGATAGACATGTTGCTACTGAAACGCTTCCCTGAATTAATTTCATTCTTTTCTGTTCAACTCTGACTTTTTATCTTCATAAGTGCATTTTTTTACTGTAACTGTAATCGCATCCTACAAGCAAATTAGACTTCTTTTCACCCCGAAAACTACTACTTAATCTCGTCGCAGCCTTTCTCCTTCTCCAACAAGTTCGTGTTTAGCAATTTATCTTAAGTTCCTGCAGAGTACTAAATTGATGAAATAAACCTGCGTTTTCTTCGTATACTATTTGCATTTAGTTAATTTAAACCAGGACTGGAACTAACCTTAGGTTAATCATGTTTATTATAATAATCACTATTTACTCAAATCTGATTGGTTCATTCTAAACTCTTTTGTTCCATATTCGTCTTGGAAAACAACTGTTATCGGCTACCTGTTATCTGGAATATTAAATGAACCAATCACAATATGGCCTTTAGGGTTTCTGACCAATCAGTAACAAATGTGATAACAGACAGAAATAGTCTCAACTAATTCCTATTAGAATACAAATGTAATGAAGTTTAGTAAAATTTATTTTCTATCTGCAAAAATTTCATCTTTCAGCTATTTTTCGTAAATTGTGTTTATTGTAATCAATTGGTATTTGGACTTCATGTTCGTACAATTCGGTCTATGATTATTACTTGTGATTAAACAAATTGGATTCGCATTTCGCGCTCATCCAATTTTGTAGATTAAAGGTAATGATAACAGACCTAACTAGACTCCACCTATTAGGAATAAGTTGACCTTCTTTTATTCCCTGGGAACCTTTTGCCATGCAGTTAAAGTCTTTACTTGATATCTGGCACACAGCAGTGCATCGTGTAATATGCTGCAACTGTTGCAAAGTTGGCTACACCATTGCACTAAAATAGTCTGGTTTAACTCGCAACCCCTTTCACTACATATTGCACGTCACCATTCACTGCTGAGAGTATTTTACATCAGGCTTTGTAAAAAATAGTGCCAACAACAAGAACAACAGATGCAACAGAAATAGATGTCATAGATGCTTCGCTTATGTGCACTGGGCGAAAGATTGCAGAGCCCTAATGGAGAGATGACTCATGACCTTATCAGCGCCCAAGCTTTTTAAAAGGATTCCAAGGCAAATATGGCACAGATAGAGAATCGCACAGACAAGAATCGCCGGAGATACACATTGAAAGTTGTGAGTTTGATGACGGACTTAATAAAACAAACGTTAAAGGCAATCTACGAAAAGATTTGGATTTTTGGAAGGCTATAGGAACATACAACTTTATATTCGAAGTGGTCGAAATGCCATTTTATACCACGCTTGAGCCAGCTCGCTTCACTTACAATATATCTGCTATTAAAAACTCTTATTAATGTTATTTGGATTCTGGGGGTCATAATACTTCAACTACCAGAATCCTTTCCTAGTTTTCTTCAGGCGCACAAATAAGAGACGTCAAAAAGGTTGCTGGTGGTTGTATGTAACTCAATGACAGTTGGTAATCAATTTGACAGAAATTCGTCTCAGACCATGATAACGATCCTTATCAATAATTTGAGAATTTACTCAGCAAAGATGAGCTGGAGACATTGAAGAATAGTTTCATTGTACTGGTTGTAGGTTTTTCATGGAGTCCTTGATTTTAAGTGGCCATTTGAAAAAGATGTGCCTGCTTATATCAAACAACGATTAAGATTTTTTTTTAACGAACAATTAATGTCGTGACACTCTCAACATACAAAGTCTGCTATTTCTTTTTGTAAATCTACAATTTTAGAAGGAGAAAATATCTCACTGTGTACTCAAGATATCAGTTTTATTATTTAGCAAATCGGGCTGCATGAAAAAGAAATTAGCGATTTTGTCTCTCCCAAATATTCCCTTCAACCAGTCAAAGTTGGAAGGTGTATGCCAGTATCTAGATTATTTGCTGGAATTCCTGACTTCTTTAGCTGTGTGCAAAGTGCTAGTTTTTGTTGTTTGTTTTTCAATTTTAAACTAAAGGAAGCCTGAACTTTTGCAAGAGAATTGATCCTTAGACCAACTGACTTCATAAGTCCATGTCCACTGTTTAAATGTGCTCTGTATTCCGTGCTTAGATAATCCCAGGATGAGGCCCGAAACAATCATTTTATTCTCTTTCACCAGGGATCGCACATGAAATGCGTGAACAAACTGTTTTCTAGGTTTAGCATCTACAGGTTTGTACTGTTCCTTTCCCATAGCCAAGTTAAAAAGAGCACAACACATAGAAACGGTTTGAAAAGTACCAAAAACATATTATTCGTTCTTCCTTTAACTGATCTACAAGCGGTAGCAAATATCATTAAACCTCTCATCTCCCTTGTCAGGTCAGACCAACGGTGAAAAATATATGTTTGCCTGTCTGTATAACAATTTCGGTGGATAAAGATTCCAAGAGATTCCATTATATATGTTCTGGTCTTTTTTGTTCGAGTTCAAGCCAAGGGATATTTGGAAATATGCTACCCGCATTGCCTAACTATCCATGAGTTTGTCAAACTTCTTTCCTACAGCCACAACAACATATAACCTTTTTAAACCTGCTATTGTATGGTTCAGAGTTTATCTCACAAATAAGACGCAGGGTGTTTGTGTTAACGGTGTGCTTTCTGATCCACAATCTATCGCGTTTGGGGTCCCTCGGGGGTCCCTTCTCGGTCCGTTACTGTTTATTACCTACATTAATGACTTACGATCCATTGTAAACAGTTGCGAGATACAGCTCTATGTAGATGACACTTTACTTTTTTATAGCGGTAACTCTATATCAGACATCGAATTTCATTTGGCTGAATGTCTCCAAAGTTCGCTAGCCGCATTAGCTGAAAACTTGCTACGGTATTTGGGTTATAATTGATCCGTGCTGTGAAGTAGGGCTTCTTCCTTCACTTTTTCGTGGTGTGCTCGAGGCGCCCATTTGTCAATTCAGTCATTGCATAAAGTTTTCGGTTTGCAACTGTAGTTTTAGTTGATTTATTGCCGCAGTAAATCGAAGAAAGGTTCCGGAGCAGGTTATCTGATGAATTTGAGCTAAAATAGTCTGGGAATTGAAAAGTAAAAAGTATAAGAAGCAGGATTTTCGGAGAGCACATGTTTGAGCAAGTGGCCATCGTGACGGGATTGTTACTACATACTAGATAAAATAAAACTATAAAATAAAATTATAATCTGGTGATAAAATAAAATTATAAAATAAAATTATAATCTGGTGTTCCCAGAGGAGAATGCAAGCCGAAAAAGTTCATTCTGCTAAAGAACGAACGAAGAATTTTTTGTACTCGACAACGAGGTAGTTATTGACAACCATTTCTTTGTCTGTTGATGCCCTAAGCGTTTCAATTTCTGTGCCACAACTTGATCTGACACCCTCTATATCTGAGGACTCATAAAGTTGGCCCGGGATTTCTGAGTACTAGCAAAACGACAAAATGACGCGTTTACGAAGATAAATTCAAAACGTTATCAGAGAAATATTGCACCCCTAAGAATTAAGAATTTGCAACAGTCCCTAGGGTAAACCAAGCTTTGTGGAATGACTTACCAATTGGGGTGAAGAAAACAAGATGTTGATTTTCAAGAAGTGCAAAAATTGTTAATGCATGCTGCTCAAGCTATTACGCATGCAACTGATAATGTTTTGAAAAGTTAAAAGAAGAAATAATCCATGGATCCAAAGAGCTTGTCTGATTCTCTTTGCAATTGCTTATGCCTCATTTCAAATATCGTAGAGAGTTGCCGAAGCCTGAGTTATCCATGAAATTCCACTCTCTCTGTTCCACAACTATTCCACTCTCTCGTTACCTCTTTGGAGATGAGCCTGCTAAGAGTGTGGATGAAATCACCAAAACCAACAAAATCACGGCTAAAACTTTGCCCAAATATATTTGGCCAATGGCGGATTGTGCAAATCAACTGAAGACAACAAACGGAATCAAAAGATGCATTGGCTAAAAACCCTAAATGCTCTGCTCTGTTCCAACAACCTCGCCGTGGACGGAAAGATGAAAATGCAAATGACCTGTGTTGATATAAAAACAGACCTTTAGGATAAAATGTCTCTCTGCCATGATGCAAGAAATCAGCAAAGAAGCTCAACATCTCAGATTTACACAAATCCCTACAAACGAGCCACTGCTATAACAGTCTGGGGAAACAGTGGCAAGAGAGAATTATTATAAAAACTAAAAAATATTTATTAAATGGCGGCACTACCGGTTATGTTGCAACGACGAACATAAGATGAAAAACAAATTATATTAATACTGCAGGTTTGTATCCAACAACTCTCTTATCATATCCTTGTAAAATTTGACTCAACAACATGAAAACGAGGCTATTCAACGGGCTTGTTATTTCTCCGTTAGTTTTCGATAATCTGAGCACAAAGCAACATTACAACTTACTCCTTAACAATATACAGTGTCACAACGTATTACATGTTTTATGACTAATGAAAGGAAGATGTGGCATATACGCCACTTCCAATTTTCAGTATTTAGCTCTTTCCGAGCTAGAAAATAATCATTAAAACACATATATTGGACTCTCAGGAAGACAACAAAGAATGCGCTCATGGCTATCATGGAGAAAGAAGTAAACATCCCAGGTTACTCGTATCAGTTCTAGAGACCACCCACATTACAGACGGAATGGCAGCAGTACAGATGACAAAATCTGGTAGAACAGGTAGGTTAGTGATCTGTCACAAAAGTACTACAACATCTTTACAGCACCACTCCGCCTACCCAACTGCAATGCCTTCTATATTTTAACTAATACTTAGAGGTCTCAATCAAAGGTGAAGAGCGCTTAAAAAGAGGGGCTTTGACTGCCCTTGAGGTACAAATAGTTGGCCCTTCCATTCCTGTACCCAAGCAGTGGGGAAAGTATATCATCAACAAAAGGAACAAAAATGATTTTGACTCTTTGCCACCTAACAAGAGAACTATAATCGGAGGGGGTTTTAAAGACGGAAAGAAATGTTTGATTGTTACTTGAGGGTCCAGCACAGATGTTGAAGATCTGAAATCAGACCACGAGGAAGCACAAACACCCTCGTTGTTGCATTGTCAAGTTTGTATCAGAAGGTAGAGTTGTGATACAGTCTCCAGATACTGATGTTTTAGTCTTTGGTGTTGCACATTTAAGCAGTCTAAGGTGTGGCGAATTGTGGTTTAGGACAAGTATTAACGATGGGCTAAGATTCACTCCAGTCCACAATATCTTCAATATATTAGGCCAAGGAATTTGTGATGCTCTACCAGTCTTCCATGCTCTTACAGGTTGGTATTAGAAAGAAGAAAGTCTGGGACGTATTTAAACAAAGTATTGTTTATCATGAAAACATTTATCTCTTTGAACAATATCCACAATTTGATGTAAAGGCCTTCATTTGTGACCTGTATTCTTTCCCAAAAAATGCTATTAAAACTGGGTTCCCAGATGCCTCCCTCCAATAAACAAACATCTACTTTCTCTGGTGCTTAATAGATCTACAGACCATGCAATGCACCGAGTGCTTCTATCCTAAATGATTGTAAGTTACAGCCTCATATATCATAGACGTTTTGGTGCCAACATATTCTGATGCTGGATCAACAAAGAAAACCTTGGAAGCATCAGTGATGGGGTTCTTTATTAGCTACCTTGAGGAGATGGAAGACAGTGATGGTTACTATCTGGCCACTGTCTTCAGGAAGAAAATGTAAGAATACATTCTTAACCCTATTCAGAATGAGCTGGTTTGTTTTTCCTTTCATTGAGGAGGGGTGTCAAATCCCCCTCTGTTCTCCTAAACTCCAGATCCTGTGGATGTAAAACATACAACGGCAATAAGCTACGTGCAAGACAGACATTTTGCTAATATCATACCTTGGCTGTGACGTTACATGACATCACAAAGCTGGGAACTTGGATTTTAACGACAGCCATCTTGGATTTTTCGATATCGTCAAAGCATTCTAAAAGTTATATTTTCAATCAAATTTTGACAAATAAATTTATTAACAAACTAAAACTATTGATTTATTTGAAAATTTAAAACAACACAAGCTTGTTATAAAATGTCTGCAAACACTTAGCTCTTTCCGAGCTAGAAAATAATTCTGAGGTCCTTAAATATGTGGGTTTGGTACATAACAGAGACCGTGTCCATTGGGAATAAGCTCTGGTCGTGCTGATTTCAAGAAGACACTTCATCCATATTCTTCATATGGAGAATAATATCTAGGGCGTTAACAGGAAAAGGGGTCTTGTATCATTTGGCAAAATCTAGCCAACTGAGTTGAATTGGCTCTAGTTTCGCTCTAATTTCACGCTATATTTCTTAGCTGGTTTGATTTCTTTTTTTCACTGACCACATACATAATAGGATAGCACTTCAAATTAAGTTCAAATGGTAGACTAGAGAGATTGAATTGCGCAAAAATAGTGCCCACACGAAATGCCGTAAGCCAAGTTTTGTCACAGAAAAAAAAAGACTATTTCGAATTTTTGTTTTTTTGAGCAGGTCCGTATTATCAGTGCTGTTTTTTTAAACATCTAGTTTCTTCTAAATTATTGCTTAGTTCCTAATTCAGCCTTTAATTGACCCAATCCATTGCAGAGGCATGCTTGAAGTAGTCGGATACACTTTTTGAAACATTCGATTCCTTTTAGCTCCACGAAGCCCTTTTTCTTTTATTTGTCTACATGTGGAATTCTAGGCGAGATGCATCAGGGGTCTAGAGCTTTACCAAGACGAGTGGTATGTGACAAGACCTACAATTATGTATATTTCAAATGAGCTGAGAAAATTCGCAAAAATAACGTAAAAAGTTCCATGCAAACAAACTTTTCCCCTTGTTTGGGAGAGAATCCCTTGTTCTTTTGTTTTAGTAAGTTTGGACGTGATCCATAATGGGGAACTAGAACTAGTGTCAGTTTCGTGTTTGTGAAAAACTTGAGTGGCCGCCATATTGGATTAACGTGTCAAAGCTTTGATTTAAGCTGTTCTTACGAGTTTTAAGTGTCTTTTGTCAAAATTTTTCCTATACATAGCGTTTTTTTTGTATGTATCGTAAATAGTTGTAAATAATAGTTATTTCAACCGCCATGGCGTGGCCAGCAGCTCGTTGTTGGTGTGAGCAGCACGACTCGTGGTTTCACAGAGAAGTGAGAGAAGACAACCTTTGCTCAGCTCGAAATTAGGAGCTGATTTCTGTCAAACAGACTATAAACACAAGGAGAAAGTGAGAAGATGCCGTTCTTGTAGAGACAGGATTGTGACGAAGGGAAAGTTACAAAAGTTAAGCCAGCCAGAACCGGAGGAAAACTTGACTCAATTCGATAGTTGATTCTGTGGCACTGAAAGGGAGATTGAAGAACACGAGACCTCTCTGCCAATGAGAAGCATTTTTTTTAAGATAAATATTTAAGTTTAGATAATTTGTGGCGACTGCAATGAATATGCTATCATATCTGTAACTTTATTCAATTCAATTTCTATTTACAGTTTTTTTTCAAAGCACTTAGCATACTGATATATACAAGTTTACAACACATGCCGACACCTTTACTTTAAGCTTCGTAATTCGTAGCTTTACAAGAAGTTTTAAATTTCCATTCCATCACTTTAATGAATCGCCTAAAAGGTTATTCCTTGAGAGATTTTCGGAAAAATACTGTAAGCGAAAACAGAAATTTATAGAAGTGTGAACTTTTTATTTACATGGAATAAACTGTAAAGGTACAGGGGGAAACGTTTTTACTAAAAAAATATGTAGGGAAATATTTAACGTTGTCTTTTTTACCTAATTGTTATCTTTTATGGCCTTTATCCTAGATCCCCCAAATTGAAAGCCCTTAGGTTTCAAACAAAGAGGGTAGGAGGCAGATGCCCTACCAACAATACAGTGATTGAAGCAAGAGAGCATTTAGGGATGAACTAGCATCAGCTATTCTAAACCTTCTCCAGTCGATGAGTCAAGAAGACTCCAGCATTCCAGCTATTCTATCAGATTTGACAGAAAGCGATAAATGAAAGGAGATGTATGCAAAGCTAACCCAACTGTAACCATTGAAAATGCTTTTCTGAAGAAACTTGCAGAAGAATATTCAGTTTGTAAAGACAAGGAGAAAAACAAAGAAATTAGGGAGAGAGGATCGAAGTTTTTTGAGAAAATAAAAATTGGTGATACATTAAAAGAAAGTAAAATATCACTAGGTGGCTCAAGCTCAAGTAGTAGCTCACGTGTTAAAGCAGCAAGCACAGTTGGGCGAGTAAGAATTAATGGTGATGAGAAGAGGCGCTTGCTTTAATAGTTGGCTGTCGTTATCCTTATAGAGTTTTGAGGCAATATTTTAAATTTGGAAATGGTGCTATTGTGGCTGCAAGAATCCTCTGTATATTATTCGGAAGAGGAGGTGTACTATATGAAAAACTGAAGTACTCCCGGCAAGTTATTAACAAGGAGACCATTGATGGTTTGTCCGATTTTCTAAATCGAGATGAAATTTCAAGGCCATCATCTTGCCGTAGTGTCATTGTTGATGACAGAGAAACTGGGGTGAGATATTGGCAAGATTCGGTTAAGAATATTGTGCAGCAGTACCTGCTTGAGTTTCCCAATAAAGAGAAACGAACATATATTTACACCCACCTTCCCAGAAACTTTCGCATGAACAGTATGTTAGCTGGCTTGTATAACATCTGTTATGAGGGACATTCGAATTTTGAGAAACTTGCATCTCTTGTTAGTAACACTGGTAAAGAGTTGAGAAATGATGAAGGGCTTCAGGTTTTACTGAAGAGGTTTGAAGCACACCAGAAAAATTTGAAGACAGGATTTTCAAACAGGTGTGTGTTTCATGTGTGAAAATTTACTTTTAGTTTTTAAGTATAGGCTTGCTGTTTTAGGGACTGTTTAACTGACTGAGGATAAGTGGCTTCACCGTTGCTTTATTGTAAAAATATCTAAAAAGGGATTTTAGCTTGGGACTAGCTGGTCCTTTCACAGTATGCGCTAAAATATTGACGAGACATCTATGGGCTAAAAAAGAACAGCAGCTAGGTTGGGATGACCCAATCCCTGTTGAGTACAAAAAGAACTGGGTCACTTTTTTCATGATCTTCAAGACATAAATGATATAAAAAATCAGATGTATAAAACCGAAGAACACTATAGGATATCGTTCTTTATTCATTTTCAGTGACGGATCAGCAGAAGTATATGGCGCATGTGCTTATATCAGATGGAAGATATCACACGGAGAGTATTGCAGTCAGCTTATAATCTCAAACAATCGTCTTGCTCCACTTAAACGGATGTCAAGTGATTGTATAAAGGTACATACTGTATGTGGAGCAGTGTTAAACAAGAGAATCAAAACAGTCATCGAAAATCATTGTAGCTACTAATTCGAGAAACACTATTATATCGTTCTTTCGCAAATTGTTCATGCCATGACACAAAAACAGTCATACGGATTCGATACATTCGCAGCAACACGAATTGGAGAAATTCAAGAGTCTACTATTCCAACTGACTGGAACTGACAACTGGACTGAAAGTGAACACAAAATCGCCGATTATCTAACAAGAGGCAAACACCCAAGCCAGATAGATTTACAGTTTGTGGCAAGATGGTCCTAATGTTCTTCTCAAACCTGAAGACCAATGACTGATCTACCAGAGTTACGTCAAAACACAAGAATTACCGGAGAGAATTCTTTTGCGAAAAGTTACAATATTGAATAGAGTAATTGATAATCTAATAACAAGAATCAAAATATATAAGTATTCAAACTACAAAAAGCTGCTGAGAGTGACTGCGAGGATACTCCTGATGTATCAAAAGAAACCCAAACCTGCCTTTAAAAATGCAACTAAAATACAAACTCCGGCTGATACCGAGCAAGCAGAAATGTTCTGGATAAGCGAGTGTCAAAGTACTATGGAAATAGGCATAAAAGGACGCAAGTTCAAGCGATTATGTCCTAATTTGAGAGAAGGTGGAATTTATACAGTTGGCAGTCGTATCGAACAATGGAAAGAAACGACATACAATCAAGCCAAAATTGTATTACTCCCCTTCGAACATAAATTCTCTGTCTGTACACAGAGTACATTCACAATCGAGAGCAATACGGAGTACTGACGACAGCAAGTAAAATTTGTTCAAAATATTGGCGAGTGATATTACTAAACATCATAAAATCCATAAAATATGTGTGACATGTAGGAAACTTGACAAGAAGGTAATTGAACAAGTCGTAACTCGTATAAACGTTTTCAATTATTCAAGATCTTGTCAAAAGTGTTTGGAAACGTTGGACAAGAGATTATTTACTATGACATAACTATTCAAATCTATTTTATTGCTATGTAGTGCGTAAAACCAACTATTTCTATGTCTATGTCAGTAAAACCATAACATAGTCCAAGGTATGGAAAACATATGTTTTGCCTATCTGAAAGCCAGGTGAGGAAAACATAGCATTAAAGTAACTATGTTAATGCTATGTAAAAAATGAACATAGTAATAAAATAGTTATATCTTTCCCTTTCAGCTACAACACTTTGATCAGATTAACATAGATTGCACCTAGATGCTATTTCTCTACTATGTCCAATGTAAAATAGTTTTTTAATAGCTATGTATTTCCTTTTTGACGAAAATACTCTCTCAAGCAGTTTTGTTGAGAGCTGTTTTCCCTATTTTTGGTCCAAAACAAATTCGCTATCAGTCAACGTTAACATCTACATTTTTATCCACTCTATAAAATTTTATAAATTGATTGATGTCTACGGTGGCCCTGAAGGGACATACTTCTTTATTTTCAAACTTCGACTTTTTATATTCTTAAACTTCGACTTTTATTTTCAAACTACGACTTTTATTTTCAAACTTCGACTTTTATTTTCAAACTTCGACTTTTATTTTCAAACTTC
>JAOBRD020538323.1:6510-16728 GCA_027575215.2 Hydrozoanthus sils | reverse complement strand
AATACCAACAGCGACTTCGTGACAAGCAAAGACGACTAAACTCAAAAGGTTCAGATTTTTTTTTTTTAGTTTTGCAAATCTTGGCTTATGAAGCGTTAACATTTGGAAACAGTTTTTGAATTTTTTTTTAACATATTATCCGACGAATAAAGTTTTCACAGAGACAGCGAATTTTATTACCCTGCAGAACAAAGGCAGTCTGATCACTGGCCTTTAAAAAGAAAAAAACAACACGAAAACAAAGGGGAAAAAAATAAACACGTTATTTGCCGGCCGGCTTCCCGCACAGGCACGCATCCAGTTCTTTGTTTTATGTAGGAATTTCGCCCGTACTAAAGAACAAACAGAACATTACATGGCCACGGGGGATGAGAATTTTATCTTCCCGTGCTAAAAGTATTTCTCACTCGTTGACTTCGCTCAAACAAACCAAATCAAAACAAGTCAGATTCAATAGCGCAGTTAGTAATCAGTCAGAGGTTTAGCTTGATATAATGGATACTTTTGGGGAAATGAGCCTTTTAAAACTCCAAAATTTACAGTAATGGTGTAAAGTTTAGATACCTCTTGCCACCCTGCCATACAAATTACAACCTTTGTAGTTTTAAAAACAACTTTGGAAACCTCGTTTCTCTCAAAGTATTCTGTGTATCGAGCTAAACTTTCAATGATTAATCACTTTGCGATACTTTATTGAATTTTGGACTCATTTTGTGTCAATGTAGAAGTTTGATTTATGTTAATGAGGCAAACCTAAACAATGACGTCATACTAAAATCCGCTTACACCCCAACCATCATACTATTATTATTATTATTATTATTATTATTATTATCATTATTATAAAGAAATGTTCACAACAAGATAATTGCTGGGAATGAGTTTCTGTCGAGAGCAAGCTATGTCTCATAGCCTTAGGCTTCGAGTACTTTCCTTAGGATCCTTGCTGTTCCGAGTAAGGCTGCCTTTTGTCAGTGTTCTACTGTTGCTGTGACACCAATCGTATTCAGATGTTCTCCTAGGTTGTTTGTTATTGTGCCTAACGCACCAACCACTATTGGTACCACCGACGTCTTGACACTCCACAGGTTCGCTATCTCTCTTCTCAGATCCTGATATTTCTCAATCTTCACCGTCTCCTTTTCGAAAATTCCAGAATCATTAGGCACTGCAATATTAATGACAAAACACTGATTGTCTCTCCTATTTACAACTACTAGATCCGGGCTTCGCGCTCGAATTTCCTTATCCGTCTTGATGTAGGAGTCCCAGAGGAGTTTAGTTCCATCACTTTCCTTCCGTTTTATGGTCATACCACTTGTCAGCAACAAGTCTGTGCAGTTTGGCAAGGTTCCAGTGAACAATTCTGGCCACGTTATCTTTGTCGTTGTTTATATCCAATCTGTGCCAGTTTACTGCACTTACAAACAAGATGGTGTGTTGTGTCATCTTTGGCTCCGCACATTCTGCAAAGTGGGGACGGTTTTGCTTTTCAATCCTTGCCTTGATGCGTTTGCTCTTAATGCTTGGTCTTGTGCAGCGGTAATCAGTCCATCAGTCTCCTTTTTTAAGTCACCTTTGTTCAACCAATCCCAAGATGCCTCACCGCTAACATCATGTGTTTGGTGAAGAAATTGGCCATGCAGGGGCTTGTTCTTCCACGTACCCTTCCAATCTGTCTGACTTCTTCCTTTCTTTCAGTTGTTTAGGGGTCTCAGCCACCTCATTCATGGATAGTCCTTCATTTTTCACTGACACAAACAGTGGTTTACTAGTGCTTGTTTGCATGTAGTTTGCCAAACCGTTCCTCTCCACACGGAAGGTACAGACGGTCCACTTTGGTTCTCGGATGCAGCACCCTAGATGGTCATTCGCTTCCTGGTTTTCCTTTTACTTTCTAGTTTCGCTTTAGTCCAGAAAGGAGCCGCCGGACCATCTCCGGTCTCATTCACGTCGTTATCTTCATTTGTATTACTACTCGTTATCATCAGCATTCACCATATTGAATGGGGGTGTGTTTTTAGGTTACCACCAACCAGTATTTTTATCGTGACACTAGGCGGATTGCCATCCAAGGCTTAGAGAGCTCTGCCGACCCTATTGCCGTAACCCTGGCAGGGTGGCTAAGGGGTTGAGCACTTGCTAAAGGTGCTACCCCAGACTCTGGTGGGCAGGGTCGTCCATTTCCCCTTGGTAGGCTAAGGATCCAACCTGTCCAACCCTAGTGCCCATGATTATTCATAACATCCATTACTATTGTTATTATTATTATTATTATTATTATTATTATTATTATCATTATTATTATTATTATCATTATGATTGTTGTTGTTGTTGTTATTATTATCTTTATTGTTGTTGCTGTTGTTGTGTTGCAGCGAAATATATTTCGACAAAATCTTTTGCACAAAACAAACAGAATTCTTATTTCCAGTGGGGCTAGGAACACGTTCTTACCGTGATTTTTCATCCATTTCAGGCAATTATCTTATCAATGGGGCCCCTGCCCCCTTTCCCCTCCCCTGTGAATCCATTCGTGTGTACGCCAAGTGCGCGGTCATGCCTGGGTAAACTCGAAATTGCCGGATGTTATGAGTATTTCAGCTTCAAAATTTACGAAGTGCGAAGGTTATCATGCCTTCAGCAGGGGGAGAATTCACTACAGCAAGTATTCTTGCTTTTATTTTTCTCGGTGTTGTTCGAGGAACCTTCTCTGTGGCTATTTATTTCGCGATTAACTCATACATATCACCAAGTCTTTTGTTTCTTCTTCGGACTCCCGGATCTGTTGCGTTGTATTTCGTTATGCTTTTGGTCTGGTCATGCCGATCAGAGGAAATGAAAAGAATGTTTTTAGCCAATATTAAAAACGTTAGGAGTTACTGGAAGTTGGCTGTTATGGGACTAGTGCAGCTAGCAGCTCCGTATATGCTATTTATGCAAGGACTCAAAGGTTTTAATCCAACTATCGGAGGTGTTTTTATGGCGGCCGCTCCTTGGACCACGGTTTTGATAGAAAGACTACCGTTTATACGAGTAAGTAGGACATTTCTTTATAAAAATGGTAGGCTACCTAGACACTTTTCTCAATTATCGCTGAATTTTACAGTTTGTGGATCATGTTGTCCAGAGTAACAACTTCCAATTTTGTTTACGCACATTTACCGGGTAATTAACTGTGTGCAAGGTATCCACAGATCTGATTGAATATAATTGTTTTTTTTTTCTGTTTTCTTACTAATACTTGCCAGTGCTAATTCTCAGGCTAAAAAACTAGGCTTTGTACAAGCTATATTAATTTGCGAATTTACTGCATGATCTTCAGATTCGACCTCATTTTGTTATCATCTGACTATAAAAATTAGAATTTTACTTGCAATGAGAAACTGATAATACAGTACACACTTTAAATGAATACTTCTTTTAGTTTCTTGAAGTATGATTCTTTACTATTTGGTGGTTTGTGTTTTTAAAAGGGCTGTTCTGGTTGTTGGTTGATACTTAATCAACCTATGTAGTATACTTTAAATAATATGCACTGGTGATAATCGAAAATGGCACGCGCTGATTGGTCGAGAATTTCGTTCTCTTTGGTTATAATAATCACTGCTAGGTGATTATAGCAATGACAGCTTTCAGTTTTCAAAATGGCGGCCAGATTTATTGATGTTTTGGAGTTGCAAGTTGAGCAGTTTAAAGAAAATGCCGTACCTCCAAAGACAAAAGATGCTACAAAATTTGGAGTCAAACTATTCAAATTAGGTAGGTTCGTAAATTAACCAAAATTTTCCTTTCGCGAAACATTCATTTTAAAACAGGAAAGTTTGTTTTTTGCCACAAAGAATTGGCAACTTTTAAAAATGTTTTGCTCTACAGAATGATTTCAACAACAATAAGAGTTCACAAATGAGCTACAAAACATGGAAATTGATGAAGTGAATAAATGCCTGTTAAAATTTTACGTCAGTGTGAGGGAAAACCAACGATAGCTATTACAAGAAAACAAGCCTGCTATTGATCCAAGCCGTGCACAAAGCATGTTAAGGCACATGTTTTTTTTTTTCAATTGAAAAATAAAATATTTTTCAAAAGTTTACTATTTTTGTTTTATCTTCTCAGATAATCACCAGTGCAGTTATATTAAAACAATTAGTTGAACCTCAGACTCTGTGAATATTGCAATAGTCACCTTGACTTCATCTTGGTGACTATTTGCTGATATTCACGTCGCCTTTGGTGACTGTTTGTTAAATAAAAGTTCTATGGTGCTTTTGGTATCAGGACAGTATATGTTGTTTTCTGGAACTGACACTCATGTCAACAGTTTTCCAAGATGGAGAATTGCCTTCATGATAAGAATTGTTAAGGGTGTCTGAGACAGGATTTTAGCAAATAGATCAGCATTTTCTTTGAGTAATTTGGTTGGAATGTTATCAGGGCCTTGTTCTTTTGTAGGGTTTAGCACTGATAGCTTTTTGTAGACTGAGTAGGTTGTGACATTTAGTGTCATCACCACAGAGCCAAGGACATAGATATTTATGAAGTGAATACGTTATGACAACCAGAGACTGTCATAAGCGTATGTAGAGATATTAGTATTTGCATGTGAGGTCTGTCTGGGAGAATATTTCGCCGAGGTCTTTCACTGTACACTACAGAGTGAAGTTAGGTTTATACAAAAGGCTATGGGTAAAATTTTCTCCCAGACAGACTGAACAAGCAATAAGCTTAATAGGGTCATTTAGATTTTTATTATAATATGGCTTATCCCTTACAAATAATTTTAGGTTACATGTAAACTTGTAAACTATTGCTTCACTTTTATTACAATTATGTACTTGTAACACAGACTGTTTTATGTTCTTATGTGCAGAAGATTTGATTTGTTCCAAAATTTGTACCATAATTTATGTACATAACAGCATGTAATGGGGAAGTACAAAAACATTATCAAATTAAGATTCAAAAATTAACAAGACACTGAGTTTTGGGTGGGATTTAAGTTATTGAACCAGCTAACACTTTGCTCTGTCTCTAAAGTTAAGTTAGTGTCTGTATTAGAGAAGTTTGACTGTTTAATATACTTTTTTGCATGAAAGAACTTTAGGCTGAGTTATTCAAAGCTTGATTAATAATATTTTACCTTAGGTACAAACTCCCTACAAAATCTATCTTGGTTGTCATAGTGTTTAATCCTGGGTTACTTAGGGATAGTCAGCTTTTGAACAACTTGGCCATACAGTCTCCATTTTAGGCCAAATAAAAAAAAAAGTTGGTTAGCATCCCAGCCTGACCATTAAAATTCGAGCCAACCCATTTTTTTAAAAATTTATTTTGAAATTGTACTTTTTCTTTAAAAAGACTTTGTATAGTATTTTGCAACTGCAAAATGTTTTGTAAGTTTGTGAAAGCTGACTAAATCTTATAGATACTGGTAAATTTACAGCTAGTATCTTGTGTTTTCTGTCTACTGTCATGTAAAAATGTAACATAAATAAGCTCATGACAGGGTAGGAAAAGAAGTTAAAAGTTGAATGTTAATGTATTATTTATTTTGTTTTTTATACAATTAGTATCAAAGTTCAGACTACAAAAAAAAATACCCCCCTCATGACCATGAAACCTCTGAAATACATAATGATGCTGACCAACTTGTTTTTTACTTGGCCTTACAGTTATCTAGATCTTGATTTATAATAATCTTTAGTTAGAAATCACTGTCATAAGCCATATCATGGCAATTAACCCAGGATTCGGACTGGCTATCTGGAATTACTTGGCCATGTCCATTTTGAGTACTTACAGGTACTTTAATACATTAATGCACTAAAACATACAGGACAAGTACTGTTATAATCTGAATGTATTAATCATTCCTCCATTTCTACCACTCTTTTTCCACCATTGATTGCTTTTTCTCATTGAATAAATTTTGTTTACATACAAATTAAACGTTGAACTTCTTGATTTCTGCTACTGATAGCATTTTATTTCCCTACATTTTTGCAATGTTGTCATGAAGCTGCTAATATTATCACAGTTTTTTTTGTCCTACTTTAGGAATTCTTACTATAATACCAAAATAATACTGTTCAAAGTTATATTTATTATGGCTGTAAGAATAAAATATGTAGGTTATACCTAAATAATGTACTAGTTGAAAGACTACTGTATGTAACTGTTGTACAGCAGTTAACTTGAATTACTTCTTTCTTTTATCACTTCAGGTTAAAACTTCACTAAATGGCATGAAGATCTTGGCCATGTGTCTTGGATTTCTTGGAGTTATTTTAGTATCAGCTTCAAGTATATCCTTTAATTTAAAGAACGATCATTACATTTGTAAAGTTTGGGTACATAACGAGTCCGTTGTTGACCCAAGTCACACAACTGATTGTACTCCATACACTCCCACTGTGGCTGCTTTGTCTCTTCTTTGCTTGATTGGTGGCTGCTTAATGTGGAGTATAAGCTCAGGTATTTGTATTATCAAACTGGCAGTTACCAGGCTAGCTAAAGCTAACTCTTTCTTAAGCCAAGCCCATTAGGCCATCATGGCATTTATCCCTGGTTTCCATAGAAGTCTTTAACTCCCTGGACAGGACACTAATCCATTGCAGGTTAGACCCCATTTAATAGACTGGAACAAGATGGGTTAAGTGACTTGCTCAAAGATACAACACAGTGGTCTGACCAGAGCTCAAAATTGCAACCCCAGGATTACGACTCCAACATGCTTAACTGTTTATATATACATTAGGCCATTAAGGGCACTGCTAACAGTTACCAGGTTCAGTAGCCAAATTAATTCAGTGCAAAGTTGCCCAATCAGCAAGAAACCAATACTGGTGCAAAGTAACAGATAATTTGTATAGTGCAAAAAGTTTGTGCAACAACTGTCAGATGAAATTTATCGAAAGGGGATCTTGTGTTACTATACTAGGCTTCAGACTTTTGCATAGATGAAACATAATAAAAAAGACTTTTGGTATCGCTTTATAAGCGTGGGTATTGTCTTCAGCAAACATATTAAACAGTAAATCAATAAATAAAAATGTTTTACAGTTTTCACATGTCAAAAAATTAAAAAAAGTCATAGTTTATGCTTTGCCTTCTCTTAATTGTAGAAGGCTTCATCAGAATGATTGTGTTACCAGGTACATGTAGCTAGCTAGCCCAGCATATTGTATGTTTACATATAATGTATTTTTAAAGTTTGTCACTTGTTAAAACTGTAAAATAATTTATAGTTTTAACCTTTTTTGTTGTGCTACATACTGTGTAGTAACCTAGCATACTGTTCATCTAATTACTAATTCCTTCTTTTTCCAGTTTTTTGGAGATCCTTCAAAGGGGACATACACTATGTCACATCTGGAGTGTTGAACAATTTGTTTGGTGGGATGTTTGCTGTTATTATCTTTTCATTGTCTTGGGGGCCTGATATCAGTAAGAAGGTACTACAGCCTTTCAAATTTAAATACTAGATAACAAAACATTGTGTTCAAAGTATGATACTGTATATACAGTATATACATAATTATATATGTTGAACTGGGTGGATTTATATTGGTTCTGAATTCACTTGTCAATACTTTTGTAGCTACAGCTGATATCAGCGGTAGCTACTTTGTCATCGTGTTTGTAAGAGGATGACCAAGAGCAAGGAGAGTGTACCTAACTAATAAGCACGGACAATAGGAAGGGAACCTGGAACCAAGTTATTGCATAAGTCAATCATGATCGATTCTAATGCAGTAAGAAGACATCGTGCCAACTGCAGTTACAAAATGGCTAAAAGGAAAGCTTAAATAGATTTGTAACTCTTTTTTTGCCCTTAACTGAGGCAATACTGTTATAATCATTCTTTGCTGCATGCTGTGTGTATAAATTGTGTTAAACAACCAGGTTCACAGACTCGATCAAGAAGGTCTGGCTTGTTTTATTGCTGTAGCTACATGTACTCCATGACTACCTATTTTCTTTACTCTAATCCAAAACTGAAAAGACACAGTACTAATGAAGCTCAATTTGAAGTCATGGAAAGTGTGTGATCTGCATACAAAGCCTAGTTACCAGTTGATTGATTTGCATGAGCTGTTTTTAATTGTCATAATTAGCCATATAGTAGCTTTTCATCAGTTATATAGTTATAATAAATACAGTTATTTTTGAAGCAAGCATATGCATTATGAAAAAGCTTAAGATTTATGTTGACATAATTTTGGTTCTTTTAAAACAAAAATTATGTAAATATTAGGATAAAAATACAGTATTTCAATGATAAGACCTTAAAATTAATACTGAGGATGATTTTTGCCAAAAACTTTTTATTTCATGAAATAACTTTTATCCTTTTATTTAACATAGATATAGTATTTTTAAACTTAAAATGTTTGTAAAGATTTTGTTGAACTTTGTAATATTGAATTGAACATTTTCTGATTTCTGAGTTTTTGGCCAAAGAATGAATTTTTTTGAACCCTGTTCCTGTTACCTTGAGATGATCTACAACTTGAACTGTTTTAATTTGTAGATTAAGTGGGACAGTGGTGATGCTATATCCTCAGTTGTTTTTCTGGTGTTGTTTTCTGGATGGTTAGCAGCGCTGATTGTTGATTATCTTTACAAAACTGTAGGTAACGCTTTCAAGTTTTTTTGAATTAATGAATGAATATTATGACAGAAGAGTATTCACTATATCAATCCAGATAAGTATATGTGTATAATTGTAAGTGGTAATGATTAATTATAACATTATTTTGTTTGTTTAGTTGTAGCATACAAAATAATGTAGTATTATATATACTCCCTGAGCCAAAGTCTGGAAAAAAAAAGAAAACATCTAATTTCTGCCATATATAATTAACACTTTTCCTGCTAAGTTTTTAAAATTCAAAGTAATAAGAATCAATAATTTAACAAAATTGCAAACTTCATATAATTCGCTGAATCAAATGAACATTTTCCGAATCTGCTTGTAAAGTTGAAAAAAATGAATGGTCATTTTTAAGGTTTGAAGGTTTACAAGAAGTGGTTTTAAAATAAGAAAATTTTAATTTTTGTTGAAACCATTAATTGTAGCTAGGTTGCAAAAAAATGCAGGAACTATATTCTGGCAGTTGTATTTTTTTACTTCATCTCAATTCAACATTAACATAAGCACAATTATTTACCCTGTTTGCTAAAAAATATAGGGATTGTTTTGGGTAGACAAATCCTAAAATTTGGAATTTTTTTGGATGTAAATAATATGAACCTCTGTCAGCCATCATTAAAATATAAAATTATTCGAGTGGGCCCTTTGAGATATCAGGTTTAAACCTCTGTATGTAGTACAGAACCTTGGACCATACTTATGTACTCTATGTGGGCATAATTTTATGACCCATTTCTAATTGTCTTTGCAAAAAAATCAAAGTTTCTTTAAGTACATACTTTCGAAATAATTTTGAGTTAACTGTCTTGAAAATTTAATAAGGAAGACACCAGCTCTAAATGTGTAGACTTTTCTTTTTGTTTGCTTTTAATTAAGCCGTAGATAAAATTTTACAGAAAAAAACAAAATTTCATGTTTAATGAAGAGACTGCATGTGTGATGCTAAAATGGCTAAGTGACGATTTGACTACATACCTTTAAGGGTTTGAGCCTTAATGGATTTGTGGTATTGACATATTGCTTATAGGATGTCAAGAGATTAAAGGCTGTAGCGGGGGACTTTTTGGTTACATGGTTCTAACTTGACAGTTACTTTAAAATATGCAGGGCCAGCAGCTACCAACAGAGCTATCTGTTTAGTTCCTGTTGTGACATGGCTTGAAGACTGGTTACTTGTCAGAAGGTTGACAAAAATTTATACTGATGCTGTTACAGAAAGCATCATTGAAGTAACAGGTATGCAGAAAAGGAACTTGCGAGCCACTGTTGTGAATAGGGGACCCCTGGGTTTATTAGTTACTATTAAGATAATATTGAAGGTATGGCAGCCAGGGTTCGTATAAGCCCTGGAAAACCCTTGAAAATTTTTGAAACCCTGGAAACCCTATAAAAGCCCTTGAAATTTTTCCTAAGCCCTTGAAAAATATAAATTCGGCAAATGATGCATTTTTTTCATTTCAAGTAAAACTTCAGATTTTAGAATTAATTATTGCATGTCGGTATTACATTAAATTCAATAAATACAAATTTTCGTGATATTAACTACTAAAACGCTGTTT
>JAOBRD020538213.1:0-16729 GCA_027575215.2 Hydrozoanthus sils | reverse complement strand
CTGCCACGAAACTCAAAGTTGTCGTTTATGTGTTGAAGATTTTAACAAGTCTGCTACTTAATCGTCCATTTGGAAATTTTTCAGTTGTTCCAAGAACTCGACTTTGTCAGCTTTTTTATTATCTATCCTTGTATCTTGCAATGCTATCGCGAGCATAAATATGACAATGTAATATTGCGGAATTATAGCAAGATGTCTTTTTCTGAATTTGTTTTATTTTATATTTTCTGCGACTGCGAGGAACCGCTAGATATATATACATTATGTTTATGTTGTGCACTTTGCGTTTCGAGCTTTAGCCTTTTATGTACTCATAGTCTACTTTGGGGGAAATTGTGGTTGCATGCACAAAAGGTTGAACGCTTTAAGCATAAGTACTTCGGTGAGTTAATACCGTACCTAATTTCGATTGAAGATATTAACTTTGGCTACGGGCTCATTGTTCTTAATTTCTCTGCAATTTGAGCCTCAAATTGGTCTTAAATTGTCTTGTATCTATGCGTGGTTTAAATTAATTGAACGAAAAGTAAGCCCAAGGTATTTCAATACACGTACAATGTAAAGAACTAACTTCAGGGCAAGTATACGAGTACATCGCCATAAAACATGAGGCAATGACAATTATTAATATAGGTACAGTAGTGCCAATGGCATGTCTTATAGTGCTGCGCTCGTGAAAATTTCGTTTAACAATTTTAAAAACATCACTCTTGTTTATAACATAATTTATAACAAAAAGGTCTAAACAAAATCGTTTTATAAACAAACCATTGCCGCGTTAGCGGCAGCAGATGGCGTGATGCCACAGTCACAGAGTCAGCTCACGAAACTTCATCGAGTTGAATGAACTATATTTTGCTTACAATTAACTGTTGCAAATCCTTATTTATGAAACTATTCTTTCATAACGACATTTTGTTAAAGAAATTCATCTTCGTTGACCACCAAGTTTCTCATTTGGCGCTGATTTGAAGACACTTTTTTTCCATTTCCGAAGTTCGCCACATTTTAGTTAAATAAAAAAAAATAGTAGCGGTAACCGGCAGGAAACAACTTTGTGATTCAAACAAACATATGTTAAGCTAATTAACAGGAAAACGATCTACGTGACTTCAACAGGAACGGAATGTTGCAAAAGTTGAATCCAACTACTTCAAGCATGTCTTAAGCGCCTCTGTCAATTGACTAAATCAAGTGAAAGGGTAAATTAAGAATTAAGCTTTAATTGGGAAGAAACTAGTTTTGAAAAAAATTTCCACTGTAGATACGGCAAAAATTCGAGATAGTCGTTTTCTCAGTCAGAAAAACTGGCCTTACGGCATTTCGTGTGGGCACCGTTTTCGCTCGATTCTATCTCTCTAGTCACGTCTATCATGATCATGTCAACTTAACTTGAAGTCCTATCCATTATGTGTTTGGTTAGTGAAAAATAAATGAAACAAGCTTAGAATATAGCGGTAAAATAACTTTTCCTCATCTCTAACGAACCTTGAAGCAAAACCGCTACCCGTAATTGAGCCAGTTGCGATATCAAAATGGATAGAAAAGCGGGCCCAGATCAAAGTGTTCGTTCCATGATAGGTTGTTTGTAACGATGACACCCAAAAGTTTATGAGACAATACTTTATCAATGAGGCTACCTCCGACTTGGAGAAGGCTGAGAACTGTAGGTTTATACTGTAAAAGTCCACAGTCACCCCTTGCATTTCTTGGCGTTGAGGCGTATATTGCGAGCATATTGATAACATCGGAGGCAGCAATGGTAGATAGCTAGGCGAGTTTAGTACGATAAGAGTGGCAACATACTTTAGACGATTATTCTAGTCACAGGATAACCGGTTTACAAGGATCGCGAATAATAATGGGGCCAGTTTTATTTCTTGAGGATGCCGCCTCCTGTTGATATGTCTGAGGAGAACTGGTCATCGATCTGGACATTCAAAACTTCAAGTTTAATTAGAATCTGTCTTTTTCAAAACATATAGAACGAATTGTTTGTAAACTACACGAAAAGGTTGAGCCTATGATGATTATAACGCACTTCATCTTGGGAAAATTCACAACCACTTTTTTACAGTTTTTCATTCATTGCTAAGTTATTTCAGTCAATTCTTGAGAGTCTTAATTCTTTTTATAAGCAAATTTGAATGGCCAAACATTTTGCTGGTTAGTCCATGTTAATCGGATTTCAGAATTTCCAGCGTTGAGTGTTATTAGACTTTTAAATGCTACACGCGCAACAACATTCAATCGGCTAGATTTTGCGGGTTTTCATGTACAAGTTAAATATACTAACAGCTGTTCCTCTTAATGCAGCGGCCTGTAAAAACCGGCTGCAGTCCTGCATGAACGAGCGTGTCAAGTGTAATTCAATTTCACAGAATTTACAGATAATCCACTGGAAATTTCGTACCTGTTGCTGTGTTTAAAGCTTTTTGACTAAAACTGACCTTCAATCTTGTTGCCTTCAGCATTGCTAGCTGTAAGGCTTTCATTTTTTTAACTGAGACGCCTAAAAATGTTAACGTTACGCAATTTTCTCAGAAGGAGCATTTGTTGTCTTAATGATTTTGAAATACCACTCCATTAGCGCTTGAAATACCATCATAACGATAAATACCACTCCTCTAAACCAATCAAATTGCAAGATTTTATGGAACTATATTATAAAAAGAGAAAAACTTCGAATCCTTTGTTAAATTAAGATCAAAACTGAGTGAAGGGAAGAAATAGTTATACGGCCCGAGTCTCAGATTGGTCTTAAATTGTTCTAATCTAAGCCTCGTTGTAGTTATAAAGTTGTTCTTATATAAAAAAAAGCGTGTACTAGATTTAACCAAGGATGGGAAGCAGTTTTTGTGCTGGTATTTCAGTTCGACATATTTATCATTGCTTCCTGGTGTCCACTTTACTCATTTATTTCAAATTAGATCTTTATAATATGGATAACAGTGTTTCATACTATTGAAGACAGATAACGTGTGGTAGCACTGTGTTTTCCAAATGTTCACATGAGTTTGTCTTCTGGTTTTATTGCCAGTGCAAAGAAGACACGACAGAAAATTTTTCACTTAGTAGAGTATCCAAAAACTAAGTCCGATATTTCCCAGCCGAAAATGGGCCAAAAATATTGCCGTTGGAAAATGTGATTTTCTTAGCCGTTTCAAGAAATAGAAAAGAAGTCTGTCTGTGAGATGAAAACACAACAGACATCCAAAAAGTCTCCACGTGGTTGCGGCAGACGAACCAATCAAGTGCAAGCTGTGAAGCGAAGTCATTACGCCAAATATGCCAGCACTACTCAATTCATAACTGTCTCTCAAAATGAAAATGAATCTAATATGATATTCTGTCGCAAGATAACTCACTAACATAAAAATGACACAATTCATTCACATCGAGTAATGGGCACAGTGTGCAAACAGTGCGCATAACTCATTAACCCTTTAATAGCCACATTTCTGACAACAATTTTTTTGAGCGTCATTTCAGGTTCAAGTATAGCAAGTTCAGCCGTTGGATAATATCTTAACGCTTATAAATTACATGTCATTTTTTTCAGAATGAATTGGGGTTTACAGATAGTCTACTTTGGAAGCTCTAGCTGTGTTCCTGATTGGTTTTTCGGGAGATTTATGTAAACCTTCGCTCATAAACAAAAACCTGAATGAGTTTGTCGTAATGATGACAAGGAAATAAAAGCAAAACAGACACATATGAAAGCAATACTTTCCTTCTTTATTCATTGAAGATTCAAAAACTTTTTACTCTTGATATATTTTGTTTCAGTCAAAAGATATTGTAGTACATCTTCGACAGGGCGGAAAAGCACTCTGAGCTCCCCTGCCTCGTGCTTGAGGCTTGCTTCAAATCAGGTTCTGATCTCACTCTGTTTCACGATCTTTATAGTAAGGACAAAAATAAATAAATCAAAAATGAGTGACGAAGTAAATTCTAAACAATCTCGTATCTTCTCTCTTGCAATAATCACCAAATTGAAATACTACTGAGTAAACAAAACAATACATACCGCTTCAACATTCGTCTTCCTCGGAAAAACTTGATTGTGGCTCTCTTCATGCTCTTGCTAGCTATCACATGATTCTTGGCGACCGAATAGCTCTCCCTCGCTCTCACTTGATAAATCATCGCCGTAATTTCCCTCAAAATTGTCCTATAAAACTTCACAAAGTGCCTCATCAAATGGATAGAAAGCTGACGCCATTTTTAAAGAGCCCAAAATTGATAACTTAAACTTTTGCCGAAAAAAACGATCAAATTGTAATAGAAACGCAAGATAAAAAGCAGCAGAAGCGAAGAAGTTTTGTTTCGATATCCCAGAAAGTTTTTCTGGTGACAAAAACACCCTAACAACAGGGCCTCCTTGAGAAGAAAAACAAAGAAATACGCGCTTCGGACGAAAAAAAGTGTGCATAACTGGGAAACGCCAGCAGTTTTGCTACTCGCTGTCTATCACTCATTATTTAAATTACTCATGTGATTTAGAGTTTCCGCTGCTCTGATTGGTGGAGGCTGATGCAATATCCTGGCTATAACCACTCCGCGTGAGGTAACTATAGCCGACCCGTGAACAAAATGGTTGCCTCGCGTTGTTTTGTTTTTTGTTTCCGAGGAGGAAATTACCGCAATGAAAAAAATGCTGTTTCCAAAAAACACCAAATGTGCAACAAATATTGGAATAAAGGTTTTAAGGATTATACAATATCATTATCTCCATTTACGCTAATTAATGACAGTAGAAAGGTTTCAGATGTCAATGCGCATGACAAGAAACAATTTTCCACAAAGTGATTTTCCATTATTTGACAGAATGGTTTCAATAACAAACCAAATTTACAACGGAATTTGAAAGTATGCAGGTGAATATGACGAATTAATGCCTCTCGAAGTTTTGCGTTTCCGTAATTATCAGCAGAAAATAATGAACTTTTTATAAAAGAAAAGTTTGCTGTCAATTCGAGCGGCTCTCAATCGCCATCACAAGTCAACACTGTACATTAAGAAATTTTCACTGCGATAACCAATTGTTTAGTGAAGCCTATAAAACACCAAAATACTACCTGAAACAGCTTCAAACAAAAAATTCAAAGGAAAAATTCAAACAGCAAAGTAGCTTCATCGCGCTCTAGCACACAATCCACAATTCCTTTAAGCGATCGACCATTTAGCAGGCACGAAGAAAGTTTCATATTGTCAACTAGCTCCAACGGCCTGAATCCGGGAGTAACTCTCACCTCTGGAAGTTTCCTGAATGGCTGCATTTACATTCAATTTGAATCTAAACAACTGTGTTTGGTTTTTCTGTTTGAACCGGCCGCTTATTGAAACTCTTTAGGCTACATTTATGGCTGTTGTTTTTAAACTCAAACCGTTAAAAATTTGTTCACTTTGATTTTCTCAATTGATCATGTGATCTACGCGCGCTGCTAGCTGCTGTGCAATGACGCATGGAAATTTAAATTAATAAAAATTTCCATTTCTCGTTTGGCTACTGATAATTGAGTAATTTTACTAAAATAGTTATTCGTCTTAAGCTTAGTGAATATCGATATCTGGGTGATAAACAATTCCCTCGACTTCGTCTCGGGGATTATTCACCAAATATTCACTTTGCCTTCGGCGAATAATTGTTAAATAGAGTCATAACATTGGGTAAAAACCATGTCCTGCATTAATTTCAATACACCTTCATTATTTGTAGTGCTGGAGAAGATGATTAGCAACCAACCAGTACATGATCCCTTCGTCAGCGATGAAGAGGATATCAAGTCTTTTTTGACTGAAATGAAGAATGAAAAGACGCCATAAACAGTAGACTTACTGGGCATCCCAATTGTAGTGCATGATAATGTTTATTCGCCCAAATATGGAACCGAAGTGTCTTTTTTCATTAACAAGATGGTTTCACCGGAAGGAAAAAAAACACTCGAAATTGGAACAGGTTTGTAATACCCTAAAAAAGAACAGCCACAGAGACATTCTGAAGGACAATGAGTTGCTGTTATTTGAAGCTGTGCTTAGTTTCAATCAGTTTCAAGCAAAGTCAATAATGGTATGCCCCACCAGAATGCAGCATAGTTGCTATAGGGTTGTTATCTAAAGTATAGTATCAAAACAACCAAATAGTTTTGTCTGGAGTGGTATATGGGTAAGTACAACATAAGAATTCGAGTGAGGCCTAATGTCACTGGAACTAAGTCCCAAGAGCTCCCCGTGGAAATCTCCATTTCCTTTGGCAAGACCTCACGAGATCCGCATGACAGTAGAAGTATTTATTTAAAATATTTAAAAAAACAGTTGTTTTAAAGCTTTCTTATATAAATTTGGAACATAAATATCTAGATTTTAATACGAGACTTCAAGTTTACCTTTTTGATCATGAATTGAAGGAGCTTCCGATATATTTCAAAGGCGGTGGAAACCGTGTTAAAATGGAATTCAATCTTGCAAAAAATGAGGAATGCAGTGCCATAATAAGTTAAGAGTAAACTCAGTCATATCGTCCAAGTCTGCATCGCACAACTGAAAATCGATTTACCAAAAATTGAATTATTTTTTTTATTATTTTAGGAACGGGAGTAATTGCCTTGTTCTGTGCAAAGAGAGGAGCCAGTTTGGTCCACGCTACCGATATCAACAAAGCTGCCGTAGCTAATGCAAAAGAAAATCTCATGAAGAACGGATTTGATGGCCCGAGTTACAAAGTGTATTACTCTGACCTGTTCCAAAACGTAAAGGGAAAGTTTGACATTATCAATTTTAGCCCGCCTTGGTGTGTAGGAAAACCAGCGAACGAGTATGAGAAAGCAGCTCTAGACGAAGGTTATTGCACGATAAAGCAATTCATGGCGGAGGTTGGGGACTACTTGGAGCCCAATGGGAGGATTTGTCTGTCGTGGTCAACCTTTGGAGACGTGGTGCTCTTGAGGGATCTTATTGGGTAGAAGAGTTTTATGAAGTGGAGATTGCGGATAATGAAATAACATTTACTGCATTTGTGTTAGTTTTGAAAAAAGACACTGATATATAAACAATTCGTAATTATGACTAATTTCTGTTAGCTCCGTGATGCATAAAATTGGGACCGATATGTTTTTAAAAGGGTAAGATTTAGCTGTAAGTTGTCCTGTCACTATTTCAAGCCATTGAAAGCCAAAACGAAACAGTTAAACTATAAAAGTGATTTACAGTTAAAGAAACAACAGTAATCATATATTTATTTTCATTCTATAGATAAATCCATTGCCTGACGAGGGAATTCCATGCTAAATTTCACGCGAAGTTCCTTGAATCGCATAGCAATTTATTTCTTCAAATAATTTGGTGGTCATCTGCAAGCGCACTTTGGGGAAGCCAATCCTACGCTCGACTGCCTTTTTCATCAGGCAATCAGTGTAGTGCAGCGCTCACAGTTCTGACAAAGCATTTGGTGAGATCAATTTCCCTAATCACTGAAATGTGCTCTCACAGGAAAATAGAAAAATCTAAAGTTAAAAATCGATTTTTTTATTTGACAACAACTCAGCTGTTTGACGAGGATTAATAAGTGGTGAGTTACACGACGATGAATTTGACCTCTGATTAACACGAAGCGACACGACAATCTTTATGGAACAAACAAAAGTCGGCAAAAAGTTATAAACTCCAGTTAAGTAAGTATTGTTTTTGAAAAGGAATTATTGTTAAGATTTCAAACTAAGGACAATCTAAAACTGAAAGCTGGTTTGCTCACTTTTTTAGAACAACAAAGCGAAAGCCGAAGAAAATAGTAAACCCCTGCTCGTTAAGTTGTATTTACTCGTGGTAATGATGAATGGCGACATATTATACTGAAGAGTTTTCAAAAGTTGCACTACTAAACAAACCTCCCAAAGCACCTGTCAAGAAATCAACTAGAGGAAACGCTGTTCTGGTCTTATGGCGGACCTGCAAGGCTCGTTTGTGGGGAAATGTACAACGAAACTGAATTCGGTTCAGGGCGGCACTGTTGCTTGTTGTTGTACTGTCTCTCTGTTGACTTTTTGAATCCGGCTAACTTGTAGTTGACATTCTTCGCTCCTTTTCCTGTGGGTTGTGGTTGTAACTCGCAATCGAATCAGCGTTTGCATGTACTGTTAACTCGCTAAGTTATTTCAATTTATTCATTCTGTTACATTAGGTTAATTTGTTGTAATACATTTCTAACAACTGTCTTGCTTACTTGATCAATTACAAGTCGTCGACGGCGAGTGCTCGCTAAGCCTTAAAGCTAGCGGCTTTTGGTCGCTTTAAAAAAAGGAAATTTGAGCTCGAAATTTAGAAATTCTTTGTTCTCAGTAGTAAGTTTAGAATTCGTCATTCACAACCGGACCTTAAACTTACGAACATTTAATTTCGGACAAAAAACTTTCGGAGATTTTTAACCATAGATTCGGACAAACGACGACACTTTAAAAAGTTTTTTGAAATTATCATTAAAATTTAAATGGCTTACAAACAACACCAACGAATTATGAGGGCACTATTGTTTGCACCTGCTACTTAATTTTAATGTCATTATAGCATTCTATTGATTGTGCCTTCTCACTCTACTTCTAAGCTTGATCAAACGCTCGCGACATGCTCATAAATAAATCACACTTTTATGAAAAGAGGTCATTTTAAGGGTAGGAATGGTAGACTGTGCTTTCAGTGTTCTCTATAGGTTGTTTATACCACAAAGTGGCTTAAAAATATTTCTTGAGTCGACCCTCGCCATCGATCGTGAGAAGGAGAAGAAGCTTTAGCTTTTGCGCTTTCTCTAATTGATCGCGGAGAACTACCAAACACGGAACACGCAAGCAGTGAAACAGTTTGATTTAAAAGATGAGAGAAGCCCAGAAGAGGAACTTGACGACCTCCAGGAATTTCTCATTCTGTGCGCGCGCACGTAATTAGAAGTCACTCTGTTGTCGCGTTGTCTTTGCTAAATTTGTCAATTGTAAAAAAAGAACGACCGCGTAAAAGGCTCGTGACATGGCGCACGCCGATCTACCCTGAAACAGTGCATGACATGACGTCAACTTACAAGTTACCAGTTACTCGTGACATGGCGCACGCCGATCTACCGTGATACAGTGCATGACATGACGTCAACTTACCAGTTATATTGCTTGGCTCGCGTTACCAGAGCTTTTCTCGGTAAGGAGACATATTGAGATAAATATCTTGATCGTATCAGAAAAACCCTGCCTCTTCCTCAAGTCTCAACTAGATTTCTACCTCGCCTTAATTCGGAAAACCAGCGATCGTGCTATAGTTTAGAGCGAATTTAACAGTTAGAAGTGTCAGTTTTCCAGGGCAGCTTAATGCCATGGAGTTTCACAGGAACCAATATTAGCCGCTTCTTCAAATGTCACTTCCGATCCAAGATTTTATGAGTCAATGAAGATTTTCAACGAGAAAAGAAGCGATGATTTATCATTGAAAGCGAATACAAAGATTGATATATCAAATAAATTTTAAGTGTTCCTTGTGCGCCATGCCAGTGTGAAAGAGATTGATCAACTAGAAACTTTGCTTGAACTTGAACTTCTTGTATGTTTCTGAACATTGTCTTACTTGAACTCCAAATAATTTTTTCAACTGAGTTGAGTTGTTTTCGTTACGAACGAGCGTGGACAATGTGTTACGGCCTCGATTTGGTGTTACTGAGAGCGCGTGACCGGATGTGAAAAACCAACTTCTGTTTTCTACTTCACTATTCGAAAAAACCATTTAATTGAAATAACTTATACAAAAAAGCGTAAACTCACTTTTGTTTTTTACGCCAAGCGAAAACGTTCCGGGAGCTTAAAGCCTTAAAAAATCAATTCAACGAATCCATGAGTCAGTATCGCAACGTAACAAAAAAAAAGTTCTCGCCCATTCCTCAGCCTCGGTTCATAGCATGTTCTTCATTTATTGCTGATTGTAATCCTGACTTTCTTATAAATAAAGGTTCTTAAAAAAATCAGTACTACCATTATGCTGTTACTACTGCTGTTATTGCGTTCGACGTAAGGAAAAATCAAGCCTTATCCTGACAGAGTTTGGTTGCTTATGGTCATTTGTGGCTTACAAGCAAGCAAGATCGAAATTCATCGGGCGTCATTTTTTCTTCCAATTTAGCGCCATTTTGATTTAATAACTAACTATGACCTGGATCATGCCTGATCGTGAGTGGCACGGTACAAACATGTGATCCAACGTTGCGAGGTGATTTATATTGTGTGGTTTTTGCCGCTGATTTTGAAGGAAAATGAAGCAATTTTTTGTTAGTTAAAACCATTGGCAAGAAAAAAAATTTAGATATAAAGAAAGAAGAAAAAGTTTGGTTTGCCAACGAAAGGTAACAGTAACGAAGATAGCTTCCGAATGGCGTAGCTGGCACCGAATTTATAACGACATCTACAAAACATTCAATTTGTATGCCAAAATATACGAAACGAAATCTTCTTTTTATCGAAACGGGTTTTAATTAGAACTGGTGCCAAAAAAGGTTTTCTCTCTTTTATAAAAAAATTTTTTAGCAAGCAAAAAAAACAACCAAATGCGCCAGGCTAGTAATTGAACTGGGGACGTGCACAGCCAAGCGACTCTGGTATGACCCTCTGTCGAGGGTTTTTTGTCAACTTTTTATAACGAATTATTGAGTAAAGCATTATTATTTAGAAATGTTGATAGAATTTAGTTCTTTGGCTGCAATGGTAACACAGAGATGAGATCATAAAGAAATCCCGCGATATAAAGTAATCAGTACATTCAGAAGCGCCGTTCAGTTTGGTAAAAACTGCGATAAGCAAAGCTTAGAAATATTAGGGTCTCAATGGAGTTAACCGTTAGCCATAAAACGTTCAAAATCAGGCCGTTAGGCGTAAAAATTGAGAACAATTAACCGTTAGCCGTAAAAAATGTTAACCGTAAAATTTCAGCCAATAAAAAATAAACTCTAAAGACTTTTTGTGTCTTGTTTTTTTTTTTATTTTACTAGTCTTTACCGGATAGATTATAGTGAATGAAACCACTACTCACGCTACTCAGTAAAACAGAAGTGTTGAAATTGTCAATCGAATCGGCAAGTCTAGGATTTACCATTCGCTATTCCTAAGATATAGACCTGATATAGTTTATAATGGTGCAGAGCTGTCAACTTACCCGCTCACCCGCCTGGTAGTGGAATTCACCCGGTTTTCCATTATTTTCTAAGTTAACGTATTAGATTTCTGATTTAATCTCACTTTATAATTGCTCTAGAAACAAAGCATGTCTTGGGCATATTTTGCCCATTTGTTCACTCAAATGATCAATTACCCCAATCACAACTGGTAGAATTTTAGATAAAGTAGACACTACAGAAATGTTTCCTGGAAGAAATTTTTCCCATGCTTTATTTCCCACGTGGTTACAACTCGTTCTTGCTACATATGTAGCGTATATCTTAACCATAGCCTTAACAATTTAATGACGAAGATAAAAGTGTGATTTTAAGTCTTATATTAGAACTGTCATTGTCTGAGCCTTAGTTTTGTTTAATTGTCAGAGTTGCTCCATGCTGATCCCAACAAAATTTACCCTTATCCTTCCCTTTTTTATCGCATTTCATAATTTGGTAGACGCCTTTTCTCTTATTCCAACGCAGTTGTATTTGATGACTATGACCAACAACTTCGTTAGTGGAGAACGTCTGACCATTTCGTCCTGCATTTTTTAAGGAGGCAACATCGCTTGGTTCGAGGGTGATGATGTGAGAGTGTGGTGTTATTTCGTTTTTTGTGGATAGTGCCATTTGCAGATGAACCTGTGCCTCTGGTTGCTGTGTTGGGGAAGAGCCGCTTTCAAGGGCTTCATGGAAGACATAACTGTATGTTTTGGACTTGAGGAGGACGTCTTTTGTGGCTTCCAGCTCCTTCCACTGCTGGCTGCCTTCACCATGGACGGGTAGAATAGGGTAACGTGTGCGAATCACGCCCACTCCAGCAATGTTGGGAAGAAAGATTCTTGTTCCACTTGCTCTACAGATGCGTAGTTTGCCTTAAAACCATAAGTTTAAACGATTTGTAAATATTTTAACAGCCAAATAATTGCATCCAATATTTAGGCTCTAAAATGGCAATATCGAGCTGAGAAAATGATGACTTCCTGCCTTTTACTCGGCTTCATGCTTCATCTTGCCATGGTCCTTTTTAAAAAAAGGCGGCAATTTTAATCTTTTTTTGTGTGCATTCAACTCAACCCTACTGGGTAATATGTTCTTTTGAAGTTTAACTCGAGAAATGGCCCTATAACCAATAACTTAAAAGCTAAAACTGCGCTAGGACCATAACAAGACTTAATTTGACTAATGATGACGAGATACTAGACAGTATTACATAATTTCCGTGAGAAATAGTATAGAAAAAGTAGGATTTATCGAAGTTACATTTCTGATGGCCCTCTGTTGCTTTGTTTTGGTTTCGCTGGAAGTTGTGTTATGGAAAAATTTTATTAATCGCCATCTTTATTTTTTGTCCACAGTTAATTAAAACTCGCATGCAGCCTATTTATACAACTTTTGTTTCTGTGTCTTTAAAACCAATTCTTATGTTGCTCACAATAGAACTTTGGAAGGAGTTTGAACTCACCTGTTTTGAGTTCAGCTATAAATTTTTTTATTGTCTCTCTAGACGTACCTTCTTTGTCCAAAACTCCGCTTGCTCCCTGACTTGTGTCAGCGGCATCAACATTCACCTCACTCCCAGAGAAAAACGCATCCGGGGTGCGAAAATATAGTTTACTATTCGTCCCGTTATACGCTTTCTCTACAGTTGTACCACCGTTTCTTCCCCCAGCGAGTACGGTCTGGCCCCAAGTGTTTTTAAATTCGCCTTTGTACTGTATGTCAAATGGGTTCCATTTGTAAAGGGGGGTCAAGTATATGATCTCCAGTGGAATTGCATAAGTCCACTTCTGTGTCAGATCATTGCAAACTGTGTTCTTTCCCTTCTTTTTACATGTACGCAAGTTCATCCCTGCTATCTTTGGTTGGGAAGTCATTGCCATGAAAACGTTGTCGTCAGAATAACCGCGATGGCGGTTTGATGTCCCCATTGCGCCAGTCTCACCCACCTAATAAAATGGTATGGAGATGACAATTTTTTTATATAGATACTAATGAAATACCAGGATTTTTCCTTTTTCTAAAGAAATTGAGCAATTAGACACTATTTCTATTGTTCACTTGTAGGGATATTGGTGTCGCAATGGTTACAAATATGATTAGCCAATTACAACAGAGCTTCCCTTTCAGGCGCGCGGCCGGTTTTTTTGAAACGGTTGTGTGTCATGCAAGGATGTCATCAGTATCTATAAGATAAAATAAAGTAAAATATACTTTCGGAACTCGAAGATAAAATTCGTATCCCTTCGCGGCCGTGTGATTTCCTCTATATGTACTACAAAAAAGGAAATGGAGCTATGTATGTTACATATTTTTATGTTCTTATGTAATGGATAAACATGACAAACTTAAAAAGCTGAAATCGTCGTGCTAATCTTTCTAATAAAAGAAACAGATATTAATGAAATAACGATCATCCTTCATGGATCGGTTGTTATGGTAATAATGAAAAAGACATGGAAAATGAGAATAAGAAATAAAATAACTATGTTTAAGAACAAATTCTTTCACAAGTGAAAGATAAAAATAGTATCTTCCCTGCGCGCTATGAGGAAATGGCTTTTTAGTAAAAAGAAAAATCCTGGCATTTCATCGGTATCTTTATATAAAACTAGATGTAATCTGTGATTAGTGAAGTGTGTTCGACTTTTTCACTCAAGTTCTTGGTCACCATGCCACCACGGTCACAATGACATGGAGTCAAGGCATTATGTGTCACCCAGTCAACCAGACGAAAGTCACTCAAAAACGGATGGCATCAAGCTTGAGCCCACGAGCAACGGCAAGGTTGGTAAGCGTTCTTCGTCGAACGCAACAACAAAGATATAGATGGTGAAATTTTAATTTTTAAAACAACGAAACGTTATTGGACGGCATTCTGATGATGATGACTACAATCAAAATAACAAAAACAATTATAATGAGAACAAATACAAAATGATAATGAAATTGTTATAGGGCCCTATGTTATCATTTATAGTTTTGTTTTTATGTAAGGTCAGTTTAAAATCTCTAACGATCGTTTCTTTGGGATTTCGTGTAAACTGATACTGTGATCCTGCAGCAAATTTTGCTAGTTATTACCTTAAACCAACGATGATAGAACGCACAGTTCTGTTTCTTTCTGTTCTGGCCAGGCTTCAGGCTAAACGCAGGCAAGCCAAAAGCCTCATCATACAGCTGTCCTCGATAATTATCTTTTCCAGGTATTTCACCCATAAACTCGTCAATCAAGCTCCATCTCTTTCCATAGAGTCCCTCGCGCCACGTCCCTTTGTCTTCAGGATTCAATTGAAACCTTGCAGCACGTGTCATCGAGTGTTCCTTCAGCAAGCGGCGTGCCGTCATCCGGGGACCAAGATCATCGACCATGCGCAGTCGATTTAAAGGAAGATCTGTTTTGATTGGATTACAAAGGATGCGATAATTCCACTGGGCAAACTGGGGAAAGGTGTTGTTTATGATATTCATGATTTTTGTCGGGAGAAAAGCAAAGTTTTCCAGGTTATCTTTTCGACCTGTGTAAGAGGTGAATCTGATTTTGTCTTGTAAGTCGAACCAGCTTTTAGCGTCAATGAAATGGCGGTCACTTTCAAATGGCTCATCGATATCCCCTTTTGCAGCTGTAGTCCAGGCACCCTCCAAGTAACATAAGACCGGTCTAAAGTATTTACGGTAGTCCCTTACACTGAAATCCTGGTCTGCGAAGGCCTTGAACCATTGCCTCATTTCTTCGATCTGTTCGCTGATATTTGCTTTACTTGAAACCTACACGAAGTAGAGATATCAGGATGTCGAAATACAGTTAGTAACTTATGCGTCTGCAGGCCCGTAGCTATAGGACAAAATGTCAACCGAGGCAGTATGAATATCTGTTTGATCGTGTGCTTGCAAAGGGTTGAGCGAATTCTAGGGGGATCTGGGGGATTGCTCCCCCTGAATTTTTCTGGAATTTTTATCCTTAGAATCGCTTAGAATGCACCAATTTTATCAAATTAGTGCACGTATATTCAAGAAATAGAAGACATTTTTTCTCAAGCGACTCGTTAGGACGGAAACAAACTGAAAAAATTTATTAGGTCCAAACATACGAGCCATTAAGCAACTAACACAGAATGCTTTTAATTAGTAGCTTCTAAATCTTAGCTTGAACACAGAAATCTTCCCTTTGAAATGTGTCGCAGACCGTCGACATAGAACCTCACAGATTGAGAAATCACTGGCGGTAAAATTCATGTAAACGAGACGGCTTTGTCGTTAGAATTGGCTGTATTTTTATATCACATTTGAAAGCGTTCTATGTAAACTGGCGCGATGCTTTTTTGGTCCAAAAAAATTACTCTTTCAAAATTTTTACCGAGGCAAGTGCCTCGGTTCGCCTCAAGGCGGCTACGCGCCTGGTCTGTCAAACTGAAAGAATAGATAATCTTAATTGGCAACTTGTTAATTTGCCTTTCAAAACCTTTTGTATTTTGTGCATCTTCAGGACTAACAGTTAAAAGAAAACTACTATACGGTAATATTAGCAGTGCGACAAACCTCTGGCGGGACATCTGGAAAAGGAATTTCCTCTGTAGCATGATATTCACTACTGTTTCTGGCAGGCATATAGAGGCGATAGTCATTGTGTCGGGTCCGGAACTCCAGTCCATTGAGAACAGCCACGTACTCCCCCATTCCTACTGTACGGATGTTGTTTGAATGGTCGTGTATTGACGCAATGCGTGAGGAACTGGCATGGCTGGGTGTGTTGTAAGGTCTTGTTCCAGTCACTTCATTGCGTACTTGCTTTAATCCAGAGCTTGCATCTGTTCGTATCTTCTCCTCAAAAGCCATCTGTTGCACCATAAGCTTAGTAGAACAAAAAACACTTATGTGACAGAGAAATATTACAACTCCCAGGAAATTCTTGTAAACTCTTTTTATTTCTGATATACCATAAATATCATTAGAAATTGATGCTCCATGATTTTAAAGTATTTGAAATTAGCGCAAATTTAATTGAAAAAACTACTGAGTAAAGAAAATTAACGCCAATGAGGAACTCGAACAATCGCGAAAAGCAGGACAACCCCAATCCTAGTCTCCCCGGCCAAAACGTTCCCACAATCCCTTAGGATTTGCATGGCGGCGTCGCAAAACCACATAATACGACCACAGATGTAATAAACAGAATTGTACGTTTTGATCAACATGACCATCTTCAGAGAGGTCGACTTCACATGTTGAAACTAACAAAAGATAAGTGGATATGGGATGCCTAGCTTGTCTTGAAGGAATGTTGTTGGTAAAGACAACTGAAAAAATTAATTTCAAACGCTGGTGACGACAAAATTCTAAACAAAACTGAGCCATGTGATCGCCACATCATTACTACTATTCTACTATTGCTACTACTACTGAAACTACCACTACTACTTCTACTTCTACTACTACTACTACTACAACTACTACTACTACTACCACCACCACCACCACCACTACCACTACTACTACTACTACTACTACTACTACTACTACTACTACTACTACTACTACTACTACTACTACTAC
>JAOBRD020538105.1:0-16730 GCA_027575215.2 Hydrozoanthus sils | reverse complement strand
GACTCGCCTTACTTGGGGAGTAATGCGAGTCACACTAAAACGGCTGCGAAGGTTATATTTTTACGGAAACGAAAAAAAAAAACCATTCTCGTCAATAGCTTGGGAGGCCTGTGTTTCTTAAGGCTTGGTAGCCACTCCTTTGCCCCTGACCGCTGCAAGTTTTTTCGTCCGCCCCGCTGATTAAGTACACATGTCTGCCTGAATCTGCCTCTTTCGGCTTCAGAATGGGATTCGAGAAGGTAGTATTAGTGAAAAGAAGTTGTATTCTTTGAGCAGGTTTATATTAACCTGTACCAAAATATGTCAAATAGAATAGAATAATAAATAAAATTTCAAATTCTGGTAAAATACTACTTAAACGTGGCATAAAAATAAGAAATTTTTGAGTGTCCTATGCCGTGCTTGTTGTTACGACTGTGCACGCTGTATTGTAAAAACCTGCTGAAGGGTCGGCAGTGGAGTTCCTTTATTCATCATTGTGCTATTTTTAGCGTATGTGCTCTGTGTAAAATACGGCACAAATTGTTTTCTCAACCATACTCTGGGTCTTGACATAAACAGGGATATGTGAGGGATATGTGAGGCATATAGGAATAATGGTTATGTGGACTGTGACTCTCACTGATAGTTCGTCCTACCGTTTCTTCCATCTTGTGTTTGAAAGAAGAAGTTAAGTGAAGTTAGATGCAGATATATTATCTAGGAAGAAAAACTCGTTCGTTTAGGAGTTCTTGATCAGTTCAAATGTAGCTTGAGAACGGACGTTGAATGCTCATCTTCTATTCCAGGGAAACCAGATTAAATTAGAAAAAAGTTTTGATGGAATTTTCTGAAATTGTAGCTTTGAATGAATGAAATAAAAATACATGTTTTGAATTATGACAAAACCTAATGTTGGCAAAAGTTTCTTATATAAGTTTGCAATTTTGCTATATATGTCAAATCACAAAGCTAATGGGAAACTGACCTGAATTTGTGAGTTCCTGGATTTGATATCTAATATATATCCAACAGTGTTACAGCTACCTGATATTGTTTTATAATTTTCGATTTTCAGCAAATAATCATCGATGCCTCTGGGCATTTATTAGGTCGTCTAGCTTCAACCATTGCAAAAACCATCTTAACTGGTAGGTTTGTATGTAAACTCATCATGCTGTTCTGATTCAGTTTGATAAAGAAAATTTCTGTGGTCAGGGTAGTTTCCCAAGAAAAAAGATTAAGAAAATAAACTGAAGTACATTATATAGCCAAAAATTTAGTTGTATGAACAATGAAATCAGGAACTTCAAATTTTATAGGATAGGTACACTATTATGTCATCAAAAGGATTAGTCTGTACATGTAATAAAAGTAAAAATGGAAGCATAGAAAGTTTCAACAAGAAGTCTGACCCATCTGTAACAACACTTTGGCCTTAAAATGATTTATTCTTTTGGAAATGGTTTTGTAAGTATATATGTTTGTAGTGTTTACAGGCAAGTGGCTTTCCATATGGTTTTGATACAATGGGACCACATTAATATAGTCACTTACAAGCCATAAAAAATTGACTGTAATAACAAGGTGACCATATTAACAAGGTTTCTTTTATAAGGAAGTGTAAGGCCATTTAACTGGCAGAGCAAAAAAAGTGACTGTTATACTGTAACAAGGTGGCTGTATTAATTAGTAAGGTGACTGTAATGAGGGGTTCCACTGTGCAACATTTTTATCTTGCAGCTGCATGGATGTACTCTGCTGTTACTACTTTCTTTTTCATTGCTTTTTTAGCAACAGCTTAAGATGCTGTGATAACTACTGATGAATCTCAATTTTACAGGCCAACGAGTGGTTGTGGTGCGATGTGAATCAATTAACGTCAGTGGTGGATTTTACAGAAATAAATGTAAGCAAAATGAAGTTTGCATTTCAACTGCTATTGGTCAAACCTTTCAAGTTTTAAATGTGAAAATCTTTTTGTAGTGAAAGTTCTGGATTTTCTTCGAAAACGAACAAACACCAAGCCCTCGAGGGGTCCATTCCATTTCCGTGCTCCAAGCAGGTGTCTATGGAGAACAGTAAGAGGTGAGAGATGTCTTGTCAATTGGTCAATTACAGTTTCTAGTAATGAACCTTCTACACCTTCCCTAAACCCAGAGTTCACCTTATCCCAACCATGACTTTAAGCCAGAAGAGCATGAAAAACTTTAAAAGCTTGAATGACTTGTTATACTTAAGGAGGAAGAGACTCCAGACAAGTTGGTCTGCTAGCCAATCAAACTTTTGCGGCTCTGCTTTAGACCAAGGGAGTTTACTGGAAATGACCTACTCTCAAGTGCCAAATAAATGTCCTGGGATGCTTATTCATAAATTTCATACCCCCAAAGGGGCTTGTTAGTTCCACACCCCCCTCCCCCCTCTGCCCCCATCCTTTATTAATTTTTCAAGATCTTGTGCAATTATCAAGCGGTCACAATAATTTCAAGAAACTAGATTTTAGAATTCAATAAAATTTATTCATTTCTTTGCTGGTCTCGGTTGTCTTGTTTTAAATTTTTCACAATGCCCCCCCCCCTTCCCTTATTATATATTATATTTTAAGAAATGTCTCGCTACCCCTCCCCCCCTTTATTATATTTTAAGAAATATCTCACCCCCCCCATTTATTTTGACCCTCCATTTAGCACCTGAGATGGATTTTGTAATGGGTTCACTATAGACACATGACCTACCAAATGCTTCCAAAGAACTTTTGTTGATTACCTTAGGAGGGATGTCAGATTGACTGAGTTGTTAAGATAGAAAGGTCACACTTGTAGCTCAGATGATGCCATGATGATGATAGTGACCATGATGGTGATATAGAAGCAGGACTTGCCTGCTCTTGATTACTGGGGTGTACTTTTTGGTCATAACTGCAAGCATGTTAGTATTCTGAATAATTTGGTTTAAATTTGTTTGGAAGTGAGACAAGGTGTGTCTCACAAGTTGTTTTTTCTGGTCTGAAAGAAGAGTAACATGTTTTTGTTGCAGGAATGATTCCGCACAAGACAAAGCGTGGTGCCGAGGCTATGAACAGACTGAAGGTGTTTGATGGAGTTCCTCCTCCATATGACCGGGTAGGTAGAACTGTGACAGTATATTTATTGCTGCTGATTGCAGTGAGGAAACACACTATCTCTGTTTAAGCATCTCTTGGCAACCATTTTTTTTGGATGGGTTCTGTTTGTCTTCTATCCAAGCAAAGATGCCTGTGATGTAACTGTTAGATTGATGTCATGTCACACATTGTATCATGATAGATCAGTCCACATTATGTCACAATCTCGAGGAGGTTGTTCTTTTTTTACTATCCATTGTCGACCGTGACATTTGTGTTAAAAAATTATAATTTTACTGAAGTTTGGGAACCAAAGACGAGCCAGGCTTTCATTGCAATCTCATTGGTAGAAGCTCTCATATTGTGCCAGCTTTAATAAACATGTGCAAGATAATTATAGTCAGTGTGAGAAAAAAATTCAAAAATGGCTGCTTAGCATTTTGTGGAAGTTTCAGAAGAAGAGACAAATGTTCACCTTGATCAATATTCACAAGATATTTCTTTCTTTAAGTTTGTTTTAATACTTTAAAGTGACATCGGGGCATTGGCATTGCAAACAGTCTTTAACAGAGTCCTTAGCCAGTGTATATGACTTTTAATGTTGATTAAAAGATTTATTCTTGTTTTATTTCCATTAAAAGGAAAAGCGAATGGTTGTACCAGCAGCCTTGAGAGTTGTGCGACTCAAGCCAGGAAGGAAGGTTTGCATTGATGTTCTAAAGTTTGGAGATCTTAGATTTCTTATATAAAGCAGCAGTTCTTGTACACTTCTTGGCTATTTCCCACACCCTCTAAGTTGAACCTTCACCAAACACCACCCCCTCCTCTTCCCTGTATGATTTATAATTATAGTAGTAATGCAAGGGTTTTGATTAGTATACCATTGAATATGCCACACACCATTTCTAGTTTCTGTAAATACTAGAACCTTTAGAGGAGAAAGCATGGAATAACTAAAATTAATTATCCCATGTCTTAACAAATACAACTACTTGAAACTAATAAATCCCTAGCATGGAGAACCAAGATTTAGACCCTAAAGTTTTGCTGTTGTTTAAGCCATGGCAAGCTCAGATGAATCTAAATTGAAATACTGTAGTTATATTTTGTCATATCTGTAGTTTCATAAATGCACATTTCATTAGTTACCACTGGCTTTCCAGACTTCTGAGTGGGTGTAATTTTTATGCCATGTAGTAAACATTGGTATTGTATGCTTCAGTCATGCTTTGTGAGTGGAGGGTACTACCATTTTGTCACACTAGTGTATATAATATACCCAAGTTAAGCATGACTCTCTCCCACTTTGCATTTTTAAAATTGAAAATTAGGGTAATAGCAGTTGATTCAATGACATGAAAAAGAGTACCTCGTATCAGCTGAAATAAAAAAAAAAAGTTTATACCAGCAACTATAATTACTTATCTTGGTATTTACTCTTGTTGTTTTTTTAATGCTGCAGTTCTGTAGCCTGGGAAGGCTCTCGCACGAGACTGGCTGGAAGTACCAGGTTTATATTGTTACCTTCCATTACAGCTACCCTAAAATTACAGTTTTTAGCAACTACTTAATTTAGTGACTTTGTCTGAGGAAGAATTAGCGACAAATAATTTTAGTGGTCTTAAGGATTTTTATTGAATATTATTTTGTCGGTTAAAATTACATGTTCAGGAACACAACAGAATGTGTCGACCTTTGTGTCAACACCATAGGTAACAGATAAAAATTGGTATAAATGTTAGAAAGGGGATCCTTGCCAGGAAATAAATGCTGTAAAAGTTGTAGAACATAACGATGATCAAGTATAACATTCCTAAAATTTCAATAAGGATTGGGGGGGAGGGGGCAGAACCTTATATTTAGCGCTAACTTATTTTAGTGAGTACATATAATAGCAATTTTTTCAAAGTCGCTAAGTTTGCTAATGTTATTAACCGCTTAATCCTTTCCCCCTAAGGCATTTGTCAACATCTAAATTCTCCTTATAGTAACAATAGAAAATAAGCTGATTTAATAGCGCTGAGAATATGAAATTTGATCATCCACCAAAAACTCTGAAAGATGAATTCTCAAATTCTCCCAACTACTCTTAGAAGTATTATGGACATTAGTTATGAGAATTTACAAGCTAATCATTGGGCACTCTTAGGGGTGAAAGGATTAAAATAACAACATTAAGGTACTTTAAAGCTTGATACTCTTAATGTTTAACACTAGGGCGTTTTTGTGTGTATTTTGCAAATCTTACTTTTTACACCCAGGTTTTTACTGTATTTGAAGCTCCAAGTTAGATTCTTAAGTTATCTCCATTTCGATCTGCCCTTTTGTCACAGTAGGTATTGGAAAATAGTATTTTGGTGTTACTTCTGATTTTAACAAAAGCTTTAATAATGTGTAGGACATTGTTGCCACCTTAGAAGAAAAGCGAAAAGCAAAGTCTGCTGTCTACTTTGAACACAAGAAAAAGTTGTTGGTAAGTAAAAGGTCCATTTTGTATGCTGTACATAATGGATAAAAACTGTCGTGAACAGTATCGTCATCAAAAGTTTTTCAATTGTAGAGCTCAGTTTTTATCTATACTGCAATATTGCATCTGTGCACAAGAATAGTTGCATTTGTTTCCAGAGTTGTTTTCCCCACGAGCTTCATTCACTCGTCACATTGTTTATAAACAGCTTTTACTCAATGAATTACAAAGGTTCCACACTATCTTGTAATAGCCAGCATTTGTTTCTTGGTAGCATTGGCAACCTATAAGTAGCAATTTCACATCGGTGGCGGAAGCAGAAATTTGAAGGTGGGGGGGGGGGGGGCACAGTGCAGAAATTGTAACAGTTCATTCTAAAATCTGAGATTCCTATTCAAAATTTGCTATTGTAACCAGAAACTACAGCCCTCCCCCCCTGTTCTGCTACCTGTGGTTCAAGCCCAGAGTAGCTGTGTGATACCATCAATAACTTATTCCTATTTCTCTCTTTGCAATTAGAAACTTAAACAGAAGGCTGAGAAGGACAAGGCAGATGAGCTGAAGTCTGTGAATGAAGAGCTGGCAGCAATGGGCTACTAAATGCTGATGTTCAAATAAAGAAAACCAACTAATGTTTTTGTTGTTGAGTTATGTAAGTAGTTAACTTGATCAGAAACAATATGCAGTTCTAATTCCTCTTTCAAACCAGCGCCTACCCCCAAGAACTTCATTATTTTGAAATGTTCTTTCTTTTGGCACTGGAGAAACCCTCAGAGAAGCCAACTGTTTCAGGAATGCCCGATTTGTTTTAGTTAACCCATAGTGTACACAAAAAATGTTGATAGAAAATTTATTTTCATCGAATTTAAACACTAGGCAGACTCTTTACCATTTCAATTTTATTGGGCTACCTGTGGTCAGCCCAGGTAAGGTCTGCAATTGTCCAGTCGTTGTCGAACAGACTAATTTTCTATCCTGCAATTCCTTGCTGCACAAGCTTGGATTCTGTTTGTCTCTTGGTGAAAGAAGGCCAGACTGATTGTTTGGAAGGAAAAACAACCCGAAAGCAGATGAACTACTGTTAGGCAAACTCTGAAATTCCCAACCACAGGGGGGTTGTAGATATAAACTGGCATGGCCTTAACTGCTGCCTAACACAGCCGCCAAGCTTGACAAAAAAAAAACAAAACAAGTAAGAACAATACGAATACCGATACTTCGTTTTAATTTACATAGCATGCACCAAGGGTTCATTAACGTCTTGTTCTTCTTCTTTTTTTGGACGTCAGTTAAAACTGAAATTTTAGGTTCCCGCGCTTTGATATTTATGGTTTGTATCCCGACGTAGTGAATCGAACATCGGAAAATCAAACTCAATCAGCTTCAACTTTATTCCATCACTACTATACATTTATATAATGATTTTACAATGTTTTCTCAATCTGTGGATTAAGTTCGGCGATCGAACACCAAACTTTGTGTGAGTTCGATTTCCTAAAAATCGAACTCGATCAACTAGATTATGTTTGATTGCATTCGTAAACCGAATTCAATCAAACTCATGATCCTTGTATTATTTTATTAAGGTTCCAGTGAGCAGCACAAGGAAGACTTTTCCTTCAGTTTGTAATTTTATTGATCTAATGCGTTTCGTCCTCGCTGGGACTTCATTAGACTTGCTACAAGTCGAGCTCAGAGAAAAGAAAAACGACCGTGAAGCATGCTACCGAGCCTTGAAGTGCAAGCAAAGCGAACTCGCACAAAAAAAATGTGCAATCAAACTCAATTAAACGTTCGATTTTCAAACTCTGGTTTTTGAAAATTGGTGTTGAAAATCAATAGTAAGTGCCAGAAGACTCCAGTTTCTCGAGTATACCCGGGTGTGACGTATTTGTTTTTTTAAACACGCAGAAATTTCAGCGGACAAATGGCGTCAATGCACTGTGCTCAATGTTGTTCCGGAGGCCCAAATTAAAGAAATTGTTAGCTGTGGTTGTCAGTGTAGTGTATTCGATATAAGTTCCATCAGCTTAACTTCGGGTTTGCGATACCTTTTCGAGGGTGAATCACCGGGGGAGGGGGGGGGAGTATTCTCTATATTGGGGTGGTTGGTATGACCGTTGTATTTTTTAGGGCTTGAAATAGTCTGGTATATTTTAGCGATTGTGAGAGGTAACTCTTGTGTTACACCAAGAACCTGGTATTTTTTAGAGTTGAAAAACGCGAAGCTATTAGTTGTTTGCAGTCCCGTGTTTGTGCGTACTGAACAAGTTAGGGAAGAAGTCGGAACAATGGTATTTTTAAGGAACCCAATTTTGTCAGGGGAATGGGTGGTTGGCGGCACATACCCCCTACCCCACCCACCACCATTTTTTCAGAGCTCAATTTCTCAAAGCCTGATTTAGGGGTATTGGTTTTTATTGTACTATGGGCTCCTCTCTCCACAAGGAAGGCATTGGTGCAAGCACTTTATCGATATCTATTTTATTGAACATGGTATTTGCTCCTGAAATTCGGCCTTTTTGAAAAATGGTGGTGGGTGGCGGCACATAATACCCCACTCCCCTAAATTGGTTTCCTAGGAAGTACCATTGTTTTGACCTTTTCCCTCTTTTCCTTTGCCCAACGTCATATAACTGCATATCACTTCGGCACAACACAAGGGGACCTAGCGCCAACCTGCTAGCTATCCAGGGAAAATGTCAGTTTCCAATTGGTATTTTTTAGGGTAATTTTCAAACCGAGAGGTATATCTTTTTACAGTGGAAAATTTTTATACCTTTGTATTTTTAGGGTATTTATCGAACTTTTCCGACGGTCATCCTTACCCTTTTATTTTTAACCCCGAAGTCCCCCCCCCCCTGTTCGACTGCTTCGGAAGACTTTTGGACAGTTTTGTTACTCAAACCTGTTTTAATAAATTCCAAAAAATTAAAGTTTTAATGAATGGGGCCAAGCAGTAGGCTTGTAAGCTGAACAGAGTTAAAATTCATCTCAAAAACAGCATACAAGACAATGTTACAATTGATCATTGTAGTCTACGTATAGCTGCTTAATTTTTATATTAACCGTCTAAAGCCGGTTAAATTGGCTGAGCTCGAGTGAAGACTGGCGTCTGCATGCAGGCTAATCATTGTTGTTTGCTCAGTATTACGTGAGTACAAAAATTTATTGATCCAAATAAGGAGGCCCTACCGGAACTAGATCCAAATAAGGAAGCGCTGCCCCTGCCATAACGATGTATCATGTTAGCAGTCGAGTTCTCGATTTGAGTCAATAGGTAAATTCTCCAAACTAGACTCCCTATTTTTCATTTAAAAGTTTGGGAGAATTTTACTTTTCATTTCAGTAATTCTCTGTGTTTGATAAGTTATTATTTTCTCAGTATCAAATGACCTGTTTTATGTTAGAAGTTAGATGATAACTGGCTGAAAGGGGCGAAGGTCATTAACAGTACGTTTCTAAATGACGCCACTGGGTATCCTACAGTAGCTCGACAGCATTATCTTTACCTGTGGTAACATCTAGTTTATAGTTTAAAACAACAAGCATGCCGAGTACGGCTGTGGGAAAGAGCTATCTGAAGAAAATTAAGTGGAACAAATGCAAACAGCCCAACACAGCAAAGGATTAGGATTTTTTAAGGTTATGCGAAATATCGTCATAACATTAGCATAGCACACCATTTTTTTTTACTTGCCCATTTCCTAGCACCGGAAGTAGCAGAAGTGGTCTAAAAATAGACTGGTCTGTGTAAAATGCCGTGTTACTTCGAATGCAATGGAGTTACACACACTTTAGGTAATGGACAGTCGACCCTGTCAATATAAATGCAATACCCAGCCCTTTTAGGGAAGGTACGTTTTTATTTGGGGGGGGGGAGGGAGGAGGGCTGGGGCTTCAGAGGGGAGGGTCATCAGTGAAAGTGAGCATCAAATGGGGAGGGTCATAGTTCTTTGTAAAGATATTCAAGGGAAGGGTCACACACCTTTTCACAGAATTCTGTAACGAAGATTTTTGTGATTTTACTTCCATTTTTCTTACAGATTAACCTTTATTTACACTATCATACTCAAACTTCAGCTATAAAACGTAAATACCCCACACTTATTGTTCACATTTTCGTGTTTCAGCTCGCAAACATTCAATATCGAGATACAGATAAAATTATATTCAAACAGTAAAACTTTCGTTCACAACAAAACATATATTCAGAGTTTTTTACAGCATGGAAAATACCATGTAGTAGTGAGGGGAGGGTTAAACTTTTGTTAGTCACTTAAAGATGGGGGGGGGGGATCAGGAGTTTTTTCATTAAAATGCAGGGGAGGGGAAAAAAATACCAAAATTCCTCAGCCCTTCCCCCCCAAGAAAAACGTACCTTCCCTTGGACGCCGGGTCCAAGGAAGTTTTGAATGATTTAAAACAAGCATAAAAAACTAGAATAATTGAATTCGAATACCGTATTTTCTCATCACACGCCCATTGTGTTTGTTTAAGTTTATAGATTGATTGATTTCTGATCAGATATAGGAAGTAAACAAAGTGTATATTTTATTTCCGGTTATAGAAATAGACTGACCTTGTATCGTGTACGTGATAACCAGCACGCATTTGTCAGTGGAAGCGCGCGGGCTGTATATGATGCTTCATGTGTTTAGATTTGAGTCTGTTTTAAAATGCTTTTAACGGTGCTATCGGCCTCAGTCTGATTTTCATTCCAACGCGGCATGAGGTGAGTTCTCTGTCCACTGGGTTAAATGTATACTGTAATGATATGGCTAGATTCTACAAAACATTGAAAAGGTTGAGAAACACACAATCAAAGAACAATCTTGCTAGCTTCATAGAGAGGAAAAACCGTAGCAGAAATTTGATTGAAAGGAAATATTCTGTAAAAAGCAAGGTTTTTTGTTGTTAATCGGATTTTAAGTTTGTAAAACCGTCGACATTTTGGGGTCGTTTCTTGTCAAAAGATATCTTAGACCATGTTACATTGAAAGTTAAAATATAAATGTATACTTGGTTTGTTTCGTACTTGGTCGCGAAGTTAGTGCCGGCACTGACCCTTCGGAAAAAATGGGCAGGTCTGCACGAGTCTTTGCCCGGGGATGGGGGGTACTTCGGGTTTAAAAGGCTAGGGATGACCGTCGGAAAAGTGCTCAAAATACCCTAAAAAATACCTCTCGGTTTTAAAACTACCCTACAAAATGCCAATTTAAAGCTGAAAACTTTCCCTGGGTAGCTAGCGGGTTGGGGTTAAGTCCCCTCGTGTTGCGCTGAACGTGATGTGCAGTAAATAAAGGCGCGCTCGCCAAAGGACTTTTGTCTTAACTTCTTATCAGTACGCGTACATTTGCTTAAACACAGGACTGCAAGCAGTCCAATAGCTTCGTGTTTTTCAGCTCTAAAAAATACCAGGCTCTTGGTTTAACACAGGATTTCTTTTAACAACCTCTAGAAAATACCAGACTGACAATGATATTCTCAACCCCTAAAAAATACGACGGCCATACTTACCGTCCCACTTAAAGTTTAGTTCAGCAACTGAATTTTTAACTTCCGTCGATGTTTTTGTTTATGTATTTTAAAACTTTGCATAAAATATGTCACTCTACTGCGGCTAGTGCTTTACAGAATTTACATTCAAACTCGTACCCAGATTTCTGAGGGACCAAGAAGGTGAGAAAGCCTGGGTATGAGTTGTTTGCATAATCGCGCTTTTCTTCGGCCTTTTTCTTCAGTCTAGTTTCCCTGCGACATTTGTTGAACGTTTTTTGTTTGTTTCCAGTGGACGTTCCTTTTGAATTAGAGTAAAATATACTTTTGTTTGTGAGAAATAAATCTGTAGCTTTTCAGGATCTCTACGAGTAAGAAAGTGATGTTACACGTGTCTAATTTATGCAATTAGTTTATTATTATGTAACCGTGGAAGAAATTATGGGCTGCGGATGATTTCGGCTGTTTTGCATTTAAGCTGCGTATAAGGAGGTGATGTCTTTTCTAGCTCGTGGAGTTCAGAATCTTTCAAGAAATATCTCCAGATCGACTGGAAACATTAATGCACCATCTTTGGCTGCGTTTTATCACAAAAATGTAAGTAAAACATTGCGGGATTTTGTATTAAAAACATTACAGATTTTGCGTTGTCAACTTTGGACTTGGAACATTTAAAAGTTTGCACGTGTAACTTCAAATCACATCGTCTTTAGTTTATAGCAGTTGTTGCTTGCTTTTCACAGTTTAATCGTTTTTCTCTGCAAAAATCTGTTGTCCAAGTTTATATAAAGAAGTTTTTGCTAAAAAAACTGGAAAGTTTACGCTTTTAGTGAATTGTCAAATATATGCACTTAATTGCACTTTTCACTTTCGATACACTGTTGAACTTAAGTAGTGGTCGGATCTTTACCAATACTGTCGTAACACGAAGAGATTTTTCATCATAAATGTCAAGAGGTTTTTTAAGATTATTAAGAATCTCAAAAACACTGATTCGTACCCCGATAGCATTTAGCCAAAGAGCTGTACTTGTAAACATACACAATTTCCAAAACTATTATCAGATGACAATGTAAAACCCTATTTAACACAGTTTGTTAAATTACAAGTCAAAAAGGGTGAAATTGAACTGTTTTACAGCAATGTTTTAAATAAAAGCAGAGTTAAGAAGTATTTTATAAAGCCGAAGTCTTCTGAAAGTGTTACTTCAGAATGAGAAATTGCATCATAATTTTGTTTCATCGGGTGCAATATGTTATGATTCTAATGCAATAGTGCCTTAATGCAAGCAACATTTCCAATTATGAAGATAGGTTCGGAAGAATAAATCATTGACTTATTAGCGCATATTCCATAGAGACCCCTAAGTCAAAAGACAAAGCCACCATGTTGGTGTCCTCAACAAAAGAAGTCATCTTAAGTCTTTTGTTCAAGTGCACCAACATGGCCGCTATGATGTCACTTGCAAGTCAAGAATAGAACGTTTTTCTGTGTTAGGCACTAGCTTTGAAATTTAATAATAATAATGACAAAGAAATAATATTTAGTGGTTAAAAAGCATAAACAACAATCTAAAACTAAATCCTTTATTAAACCAATTGGTCAATTAGGCCAACTTATATCCCAGGTTTCCAGGGTTTTTGTAGATAAGAGTTTTGACTCCCCCTGGACAGGACACTAATTCATAATAGATTTAATAGCCCCAAGCAGAAGCTGGTAATCATCTATACAGCTGAGTAGACTGGAAAAGTCAGTTTAAGTGCCTTGCTCAAGGTCAAAACACAGTGGTCTGACTGGGGCTCAAATTCTGAAAAGATTGCTATAGAATTGGTTATAAAGCAGTGAGCTGTGTACTTCGGATTACAAGTCGACAACACCTTAATAGTGTCACCAACTTCTTAAACATTAATATTGTTAGATAATATTCCATTCGATAAAGGAGAACATATTTCTAGTTTTATGAGCACTATGTAATATGTATCCTGTAGCTGTTATACTGTACAGAAAGTTTTGTAATTCATATGGGGGCATGGATCACATTGAGGGCTCAACTTTTACAATTGTTATTGACCACAAAAAATGATAAAAATGAGTATTACAATCAAATTAATTTTTTAATAGGCTGTCATTGTGGCAACATTCTTAAAGATCTTTGATTGATTGAAATTGTGCTTTCAAATTCCAGGTGATTGATCATTACGAGAATCCAAGGAACGTTGGGTCGTTAGACAAAAGTGATGATGATGTCGGAACAGGGTTAGTTGGAGCTCCAGCATGTGGAGATGTTATGAAGTTGCAGGTAAGTATTCTTGGACATCATGCTTAAATTCAAGTCTTGGGATTGAGAATCCAAAAACAATTAGAAAATGTAAGGAATTCCTTTTTTCAACTGTGAAATTAATCAATTGACATAGGTCCTATACCATTGAAGCATCTAGAGTATAAAAGTTGCCAATGATGTTTTTGAGGAGATCATTGGTGAGGATGATTTTAGGATCATGGTGATGATTTTGATGTGTTGATGATGGTGTTGATATAATGATGTTAAAGATGATTGCAATTTGATGATGCAATTATGGTGATGTTCACTTTGTAATTAGTGACGATGCTGAAATGTTAATTGTATTAGGCTCTTTGCAGTTAGAGGTTATGTGACCACATCTACCTTAAATTAAGCAGCAATGAGAAAAATAAATGGTATCCAGAAATGGAAAGAGCAGGTTAACATTAGTAAAAAGGCACATTTTCAGCTTTTGACCTCCAATATGTAAGAAATGGCAAGTAACAGAAGATAGAATATTTTCTTAGAATTTGTATAACTGGAAAGCAAGCCTTTCCCATACATTTACTTAGAAAAAATTTGATTTTATATTTGTTGTCATTTTTGAAGTTCTTAATGCCAAGACGTGAAACCCTGCCATCTAACTAATGTTGACCAGGCTCCTCTTTCCATTTCTGAATATCATTTTGTTATAGCTAATTAATTTAAGGTAGGTGTGACCCCTAGCTGCAAAGACCCTATTGTATTATTACAAAGATGATGGCAATAATATGATTTTAACATGATGACAATGGTGTTAATTTACTAGTTGGCTTCAACAGCTGTTGCATTTCCCCCTTTGTGTAAAGTTTTGAATTTCATCTCTAGATCAGAGTTGATGAGAATGGAAAGATTGTTGATGCTAAATTCAAGACATTTGGGTGTGGCTCAGCAATAGCATCAAGTTCACTCGCCACTGAATGGATTAAAGGAAAATCGGTAAGTGAACATTGGGTTTGAATTTCACTCTGTTCATTCTTACTTGTATTGATTGATTTTTTAAAACTATAAAAGGGAAGACCAGTTATGCTCAGCAACCTTACTTGTCCCAAATAAGAGGTGTGAGCATGCATTTGCAACTTCAGAACCACCTCAGATGGGTCTGTCAGTACACAGCCTTCCTTATGCTCTGCCAGTCGCTCTGGTTTTCATAGGTTTGTGATCTCTGTTTTATTGTCCACACACACCTTCCCCAATTTGGTTTTCAGTACCTCAAGCGTCTGACATTACACTGATGGCTCACGCCTTAGAGTGTAAGGGAGACTAGTGAGAATATTATACTGATCCTAGTATTCAAAAACGGTGCATTGAAGTTTTATGATTTTAAACAAGAAATCAACATCTTTTTATAACAGGTATCAGAAGCAACAGAAATAAAAAATCAAGACATTGCTAAAGAGTTATGTCTTCCTCCAGTCAAACTCCATTGTTCAAGTAAGTTTGCTTAAATTATCAAGTTAAATGTTTTTGTAGCCTAAGCTGATTGAAATTTTAAAGTTATATAGTCGACCTATTAGTCAGTCAGAACAGTTTGAGTGTTTTTTGGTAAAAAATTTTTGTTAGTTACAGTTGTGACTTAGAACAACAATCAGCTGTAGAGTTTTAAAAGATGTTAAGTACACCATTTGAGACCTTACTGTAATCCAGTAATCAGTTAAATCATGCAGGTACTTTCAATTTTCACAGATTTTTTTAAATTAGTACACAAGGTGTTTATAAAAACCTTTAAACACATTTATGGCAATTAAGTTATACTGTTGATATGTTCAGAGATTCAGATAAGGGCCTGGTCCAGCTGGTAAGTTCCCCAGTGCTTTCTCGACCTTTAAGGAATACTTGCCATGATATAGGAATACTTGACTATCGTGAGAACAAATTTAGTTCTGTCTTGTTGATGTGAAATTTCTATAACAACTTTGAACAGAAAGACCCATAAAGCTCTTAAAAAGAGGTTTGTAGAGAAACTTTGCAAAGGCCAAATACTGGTAAACTATCTGTAAAAGTACACTTTTGTATTGCAGTGCTGGCTGAGGATGCAATTAAAGCTGCCTTGAATGACTACAAAGTAAAGAAAGCAAAAAAAAATTCACAGTGAGTGCATACTCACAAGTCTCACCATACACAACTGATCTATGCAAGAGCACATCAACATGAAGCAGGAAGTTGCTCAACTTAATGGTGGAAGATAGAGAGTCTGGGGTCATAGAGATTCAGTTGGTGTGACAATGAACTGATAATTTATGCATTTGAACGAGGGTCCTACAATGGACAGCAGTGAGCTGACAATATGGTTAATAGTTAGTGCAGGCATGAAGAACAACAATCCATATACTCTTTGTAAATAGATTTTTGGAGATACAGTGATAACTATAAAGAATATGTAAAAAGCTATTGAGCCACAATTACCTGCAATTGATTTCGGCCAAAGTTGCCGTGACAGGTAAATTTTTTTGATGTTAGGTACTTGAGATTGTTATGGTTGTAGTTGTTGAAATGCATTCGTTTGGTTTAAAACTAATTTAATTCTAACTTGGTTAGCCTAAAACAACTGAAAGGCTAAAACAGCCTAAGTGGAGATTTAACTGAAACTCAATTTCAGTGACTTTATTCTAATCATTATTAATGCAACAGGTTGTTTTAGTTCCAGCTCCTTGAGTAGTTAAAATTCTGCCAGGCAAAATAAATGTGTCAAAATAACAAAGTTAGCTGTTTGGCTAAATGGAAATGTAAAGCAGCCTGCATAACTAATATCACACAACATTGTCTGTCAGGGTTAATGGAGGCTTTACCTTGGCATAACTTCTTGTCAGAAAACTAAGTATACTCTATATGTTCCTTGGAAGTAGGAAAATGTAGAATGAAAGGCCTATCTAAATGTTGGCCTTGATGGGTTGTATTGTCTACAGGTCAGACAGAAAACCAAGTTGCTACATATTATAATAAATATTAACTGGAATGACTGATTATGAAGTGAGTTTTAACATCAATTATTTTTTAAAAAATAAATGAAGGGTCTAATGCAAGAACAACTTCAAGTGACTTTTACCATATTTTGCAGTGAATAAGTCAATCTATTAACACCAAAAATTCACATCTAAAAATCTTACTCGTCTTATACACAGATCAAAAAAAAAATTTAACACCCCCTAAAACTCTATAAAAAAATTTAAAACCAGCATTTAGATGATAAGTATTTGAAGCAAGAAAAAATTCTGTGATCTTTACAGCGTACTGTGTACATAACAGTCAAATATCGTAAAAAATGAAATGACTAATAACTATGTTCTTTGTTCACTGTGTAATTTGTGTGTTTTTTTTTTGTATTTCTTTCTTAGATTTTTTGGTATTTTTATCTTGCAAAA